>PYDT01000264.1:142008-186475 GCA_004837865.1 Musa balbisiana
GCAAAAAGAAGGAGACTCATAGAATGAGAGTCAAAATAGAGCTTTTGCACATTTTCGTTAATACATGACCGGATTCTATATTAGACAATGGATCCATACATCTCGATCGGAAAAGAATCAATAGAAAAAGAATCGGGGACGATATCTTTCTCGAAACAAACCACAAAAGGAAAAGAAAGATGAAACCTAAATCATGATCAACTAAGCCTCTCGGGGGATTGCTTAAAGGATAAGAAAGCGGCATACCTTATCCTCCTACGGACGTATCCTTCTCATAGCCGAAGAGGAAGTTTCAATGGTCCATGACGCCAATTTCAATCGCCTTAGGATGGCTACAAACATTTCATCATCCGTATACAAGCCCTTGCATGAGTACCGAATTCTTCGAGTTAGCAATTCCCCTCACCTCTGTGAGCTTTGCATAACTCTTTCGATCGCTTAACAACTTATTCTACTTTGCAAGGTCTCATCCTTTACCAAGTGCCTCGCTTACCTTGAGCATCATCAATAATGGTTATCAACGTCGAGCCGTAGCTCGAACTCAACCATCCTAAACTTTGTGGCGCTACACTTTCTTCCAAGCTTACTTATCCTCGTGGTGCCTCTTATGCTAAGGGTTCACTATTCCTCTTAATGTAATCTCAGATGCCTACTCCTCTAAGAGACTCCTTTTCCCTATATCTTCATGCCTGTTTCCCTCAAATGGTCACGCATACTATAGTCTTTAATGCAGCCACACTAGGTCTCCCACATTTGCATGCTAAGTGTTTGTATGAGTGCTTGTTCTACTTTGATATCATATATCACGCACTTATTTGGTTTTGCCTAAGTCGTGTGGCACCCTTGCGTGTCCGTCCGCAAAGGTCAGCCTTCCTGAAACCTCCTATGATCCCTTAGGACCTACAAAAGAGAAAACGAGTTAGAGAATGTTAGGAATAAGTCAGCACTAAGAGGGGAGGGGGGGGTGAATTAGTGCAGTGGATAAAATTACGTTGGTTTAAAAAATCTTCGTTCGAATGATTAAACCAATCTCAGAAGATGTTAACTTGAAAGCATATGAGAGTATGTGAGAGTAAGAAATTATTTTGCAAGGTAAATTAGATTGCAATAAAGGTAAATAGCAAAACAGAAATGCAAACCACTTTTTATAGTGGTTCGGTCGTCGTGACTACATCCACTTCTCAATTCCTCCTCCGTCGAGGTCACCGGCATCCACTATCGGTCTTCCTTCAATAGGTGAAGACTAACCACCTCTTTACAACTCTATTCTCCTTTTGATAAGGTTTAGGAGAGAACCTTTACAACCACCTTACTCTCTCTCTCAAACAAAACAAACACTTTGAGTTTGAGAGGAGTTCTCACAAGATTATAATGGTATTTTTTACTTTTTTCGCTCTCAATTCTTGTGTCTATTAACCAGGGATAAGAGGGGTATGTTGGGAAATCTTAGGAGCAACATCACATACACAGTGAAGAATAAGAAAACAAAATCCCCTATTCCCAAAGAGATGTTCGTCGTCGTGCTGAAGATTGGTGCGCAAAAAAAATCCGTAAAAAAACTGTGTATAGAATATATTGTGTTACCTAGGAAGATCGTATATCCCTGTTTCCTTATAGATCTCTGTGAAGAGGGTGAAGGAGGTCAAGCGTCCTCCTCTCTAGTGGTGATATAGACAATAGGGCTACGACGACGCTCCTTAAAACTCCAGGCCTGCTCTGAGGTGGAGAGGGGAGGAGAATAGGAGAGGTAAGCAAAGGCTCTAGCCTATGAACCACTGAATCCCTCCTATTTATAGAGGTCCTCTATCAAACCCTAATAGATCCTCTCCTATTGGGTATTGGATCTGCATCCAATTACCCAAGCCTCTTAGATTAGTAGATCTCTATCTAATAATCTCTCATAGGCTTTTATTAGATCTCATCCATAGGATCCAATAATTCAAGGGCTTATTGGATATCCAATAAGACAGGGGTTCCGGCAGATATCTTATATCTAACCTCTACTTATCGTAATGCCTACCATATGTGTGTGACCCTCTAGGCCCAATATCGAGCTGGTCATGAGTCATATATGTGAGAACTCCTTCTGACTCAATGAATTATTATCTCCATAATAATTTACTCGACTCATCGACTACGGACATACTAGACCACTATGCGATAGTCCCCAAACGATATAGGGGAATCCAATCTATTGAACCTATCTGTCCTTAGTTACCATATACCTATAGTCCCTCATCCATCAAAAATCCTAGAGACCATATATCAGGCATGGTGTTGTCAGACCC
Organism: Musa balbisiana; assembly: GCA_004837865.1. Taxonomy (NCBI): domain Eukaryota; kingdom Viridiplantae; phylum Streptophyta; class Magnoliopsida; order Zingiberales; family Musaceae; genus Musa; species Musa balbisiana. The sequence continues at coordinate 144,297 of PYDT01000264.1, forward strand.
ATACGGTTTCTACTCGAGTCTCGATCTAATCGGATTCTCCTGAAGAACTCTTTCTCTCTCAATTCGAATGACCCTAGCTAGAGATTTTTCTGAGCAAGAACACATAGGATATTCCTCTCATGACACTAAGAGTGGATGATCCTCTATCGACACTCAATAGCCCTCATAAGGTTGACTATCGCTCCCAATGACCAACTGTACTAGATCTGGGACATCCAAACCGATAAGTCGGGTATCAAAGAGTGGAGCACTCATATAGGACATCCTTGATGTCTCAAAACTAAGGACCAGATATACCATTAGGACTACAAAATCGATGTCCGACAATAATGCATTATCAACCATCTAGCATTCCGTAACAGATTAATTAGTGAACTCATTCTCCAATAAGCAATTTTACTATATCTCTAGTGTCCCCGCACGAGCAGCTATAAGACCAGCTACATCCATCATATGGATGGGTATTCAGTACACTAGTCTATCTGATTATCTCGATGTCCCTCTCGAGTAACCTATGACCGGGATTATTTAAGATCTATGTTTAAAGGTGAATCGGTCTCATTATCATGATCTCATCACGATCCGATTCCCATTACACAGATCCAAGGACATCACAATATATATATGTGTGTGTGTGTGTGTCAATATAAAGTGATAAATGCCAAAATATAATAAGCAAAAAGATTCTATGTCAAGTCACACATGCCATCACTCACGTGATTGGCTTGTTGGGCACCTATGAGTAGCAGTCTCCCACTTGACCTAAAGCCAATCAACTATGTGTCTTATCCCCATCAGACCCTTGTTACGCTCAAAGATAATCTGAGACAATAGCTTTATTAGTGGATCTGTAATATTATCTTCGGATGGAACTCTTTCCACTACTACATCTCCTCGGGTCATGATCTTTCTGATAAGCTGGAACCTCTTTAGAACACTTCTGATGAGACCCGGGCTCCCTTATTTGAGTAATCGCCCTATAGTTGTCGCAATATAAGGATTCAGCTCCTCGTTAGTTGGCCTGACTCATAGATCTGTGATGAACTTCTTCATCCAGACTCTCTCCTTTGCTGCAATAATGTACTCCGCCTCTGTGGTTGAGTCAGCAGTAGTATCTTACTTGGAACTCTTGCAGCAGACTGCTCTCCATTCGAGGTATACACATACCCCGAATTGGACTTGCTATTATCGACATAGGACTGAAAACTTGAGTCCATGTAACCTTCAACCCTGAGGCTACTACCTCTATATACTAGTAAAAGATCCTTAATCCTTCTCAGGTACTTAAGGATACACTTTACTGCTTTCCGGTGCTCCAAGACCGGATCCACCTGATACCTACTCGTGACACTCAGAGCATACGTTATATCAGGCCTAGTACATAGAATGGTATACATGATAGACCCTATCGTTGAGGTATAAGGTATCATATCCATGTTCGCTCTTTCTTCAAGAGTCTTTGGGGACATACTCCTAGAAAGCGATATCACATGTCTCATCGGTATGAGACCTGTCTTGAAATTTTCCATGCCAAACCTTTTGACAATGGTTTCTATGTATCTGGACTAGGACAAGCCAAGCATCCTCTTAGAACTATCTCTATAGATCCGAATCCCCAAGATACAGGATGTTTCCCCTAAGTCCTTAATGGAGAAGTGTCTAGATAACCAAGTCTTTACTATGGATAGCATTCCTATGTCATTCCCAATGATCAAAATGTCATCCACATATAACACCAAAAATGTAACAGCGCTTTCACTTACCTTCCTATACACACAAGGCTCATCTTCGTTCTTAATGAAGTTATAAGATCTAATTGCCTCATCAAATCTTATGTTCAAACTTTGAGAAACTTGCTTTAGTCCATAAATGGATCTAAGCAACCTGCACACCTTATCTGGGCAGTCCTTGGACACGAATCCCTCGGGTTGTATCATATACACCTCCTCCTCGAGGTTCCCATTGAGGAATGCGGTTTTCACATCCATCTGTCATATCTCATAATTATAGCATGCTGCAATAGCCAATAGAATTCGAATGAATTTTAGCATTGCTACGAGTGAGAAGGTTTCAACATAGTCAACACATTGCCTTTGATGACACCCCTTAGCCACTAGCCTTGTTTTATAGGTCTCTATCTTTCCATCTACTTTGATCTTTTTCTTAAATATCCACTTGCAATCGATGGGTACAATACCTTTGGGCACATTAACTAGGTTCCAAACCTTGTTGGAGTATATAGAATCCATCTCAGAATTCATGGCTTCTTGCCACTTCCTAGAGTCTATACTCATAATAGCCTCCTCGTAGGTCTGAGGATCAATATCCTCAACATCCTCTTCCCAATATGTCCCACATATCTTTTAGGAGGATGGGATACTCTGTTGGACTTATGTAAAGTTGGAACTTGTGTATTAGGTACCTGAACAGACTCGGGCTGTAGAGTGGTGCTTGAGCTAGGTTCTCTAACCTCGCTTAACTCTGTCATGCTCCCACTATCTCCACCAAGAATGTGTTCCTTCTCAAGGAACACTGCTCTCTTATCTATAAAGACCTTTTGGTCCTCGAGATAATAGAAATAATACCCACAAGTTTCCTTGGGGTATCCCACGAACTTGCACCGCTTCGTCCTCGATTTCAACTTAACGGGGTTGTGTCTTTTAACGTAGGTCAAGCAGCCCCAAATATTAACAATCTTAAGATCCGGCTTCTTCCCTTTCCATATCTCAAATGGTATAGACACTACCGACTTAGTTGGAACTCTGTTCAGAAGGTAATATGTGGTCTCTAGGGCATATCCCTAGAATGAGATGGGTAGGTCAGCGAAACTTATCATAGACCATACCATGTCTAATAGCATACGATTCCTCCTTTCAGATACACTATTAAGTTGAGGTGTATAAGGAGGTGTCCATTGGGATAGAATCCCATGGTCCTTAAGAAATGGGTAAACTCTATACTCACCTTCTTGATCTGATCGAAGAGTCTTAGTACTCTTTTCAGTCTAGTTCTCTCCACTTCATTCTTATACTCTCTGAATTTCTCAAATATCTCAAACTTGTACTTCATTAAGTACACATATTCATACCTTGAGAAATCAACAATAAAGATAATGAAGTAGAAGTAACCACCAATGGCATGAGTTGACATGGGTCCACATACATCACTATGTATGAGTTCCAATAACTCAATGGCTTTCTCTCCAGTTCTACTAAATGGAGAGTTGGTCAGTTTTCCACGAAGACAAGCTCGTAAGTTGCATATGACTCATAGTCGAATGGATTTAGATATCTATCCTTTAACAACTTTTGAATCCTTCCCTCATGGATGCCATAGGTAAGCATTGTTCACCTCATCTCGTTTCCTCTTAGACACACTTACATTCATGATATGTGGAGTAGTGTCTAGCATAAACAAACCATTATGCAATGTTCCTTTCGTGATGATCTTTGATAATGTTTTTGATAATTGAAGGAACAAAATAACATGTATCTAATGCAATAAAAGCTACACCAGGCAGATGTAGAGCGACCTCGCCAACAGCTACTATAGCAACTTTTGCTTCATTGCCCATCTTGAGGTCCATCTCGTCTCTCTAGTCTCCTAGGCCTTGCCAGAACCTACAACGAATTACATATATGATAAGCACTATCGGTATCCAATACCCATGTGTTATCATAAGAGTCTGACAAATGGAGACTAATCATGAATGTACTTGAAGCTTCTCCAAGCTTCTGTTTCGCCCTCTCTGCAAGGTACTCTTTGCAGTTCCTCTTCCAGTGCCCATCTTTGCCATAGTGGAAGCACTGGCCTTTGTCCTTTACCAGGTCTTTCTTAGCAACCTTTGTTTTACCTGGTCTACCCTTGCCCTTATCCTTCTTAAGGGACTTTTCTGCTTTCCTTTTCTTTCTGGTCTCACCAGTGTAGAGAACTGGCTTCTCTTTCTTGATAGTACTCTCTACCTCCTTCAACATATTTAGGAGCTTTGAGAGAGTCACCTCAAGCTTGTTCATATTAAAATTCATTATGAATTGTGAAAGGGAATCTGGTAGGGACTGAAGTATAATGTCCACACATAAGTTTTCCTCTAGGATCATTCCTAGACCTGTGAGTTTATCTATCCACTCAATCATCTTTAGGACATGGTTCTGAACCGGTGTCCCCTCAGTCATCCTAACGCGAAAGAGACTCTTAGATATCTCATATCGCTAAGTCCTTTCCTATTCCTCAAACAATTTATGGACATGTAGGAGAATGGATATGACATCCATCTTTTCATGTTATCTTTGTAACTCAGGAGTCATAGAGCCTAACATATAACAATGAGCAAGAGTGGAGTCATCAATGTACTTCACGTAGCGAGCGATCTCATCCTCGCTAGCCCCTTCCTCGGGCCTACGTAGGCATCACTGTATTAAGGACGTATGTGATTTTCTCTACCGTGAAAACAATTCTCAAGATATGGATGCCAATCCGTATAATTTGGACCAGTGAGGCGGTTGACATCAAATATGCCATGTAAAGGATTTGAAAGTGACATTTTCTGAAAATAAAGATGCAGCAGAAATGAATAACATGTATATTTTGCAAGAAATAAACAATCAAGATATGAACTTCTATCTTAATATGCTCCCACTATTTTATTAGCGAGTCATGTGACACCCTCAGTACGTGAAACAGAAGTCTCGGGCAAGCTTCTAGTGGGGATCAGGATTTAATCAGCGTCTTAGTGTAACATCGAGAGACTCAACCAATCACACTAAGCCCAAAAGGTAGGCAACTCTTGCTAATCACAAGTCCTTGTGATTCTCATCCTGTTCGGCCTCCGAATACCATGGTCTCGAGAAACTCGACCAACCATGATATTTGGTTAAGTCAACACCATCGTTACAAGATTAGTCTGATTTGATGATATACCCTCGAGGGACTCAACCAAACAAACCATGTCCTCAGGTCACCGGTGACATCTCTATGTCATAGATAAGATAGCGAATCGCGATATAGGTGAGCCTCAAGGGACTCAACCAACTCAACCTATGCCGGGAATCGGTTCCTACCTATAACGATGGAAGGCCACGTGGGTAAATCTAATTACCTCACATTTACCGACTTAATATTGTCGAGAGAGAGGTTTCTATAATTTGGTCTCCTAATATGACATGTCACACATATACATATTTAATATATATCTACATCGCATGTAAATATATATATACATATGTAGTAGATGTAAAAACAATCACACTAGATGATCATGGACCACAGCCTAATGTGATCAGGCCCGAGCCAGTAGGCCTAATCACTCACATCAAGATCTCTATGTGCAACGATGCATCTCTATGCCTTGTGATCGTCCATCTCGTCCTCGTCGGTTCCGTCGACATCTTGATGCATCTCCATGCATCGCGATTATCCATCTCATGGGTCCCGCTATCGCATTCACGTTCCCGTTGCACCTCCTCATGTGATTACAACTTAATCATAGGCACACAAGCCCGACAATAAATGAGAAATATAATGGATGCTCCCAAGCCCCAATAATAATAATCACAAGTACACACATCACACGGTCCATGATCATCCGTCCACACATTATGTATCACATGTATAAATCATCATATAGGACTACTAGATAATAAATAATAATAATCAATTAAACTTTTTAATTAATTAATATTTTTAAATCACGGATATGTAGGGAATTTTCTGAATTCTAAGGGTATTTTCATAATTTAGATAAAAAGGACAGAACTAGAATTTCTAAAATTTATAGGGGTAAAATTATCCTTTTGCCCAAGAATGCCCTAATGCCCTACTCCCCCTTGCGGGCGTTGCGGCCGCAGGCACAAAAAAAAAAAAAAAAAAAAAAAAAAAAAAAAAAAAAAAAAAAAAAAAAAAAAAAAAAAAAAAAAAAAAAAAAAAAAAAAAAAAAAAAAAAAAAAAAAAAAAAAAAAAAAAAAAAAAAAAAAAAAAAAAAAAAAAAAAAAAAAAAAAAAAAAAAAAAAAAAAAAAAAAAAAAAAAAAAAAAAAAAAAAAAAAAAAAAAAAAAAAAAAAAAAAAAAAAAAAAAAAAAAAAAAAAAAAAAAAAAAAAAAAAAAAAAAAAAAAAAAAAAAAAAAAAAAAAAAAAAAAAAAAAAAAAAAAAAAAAAAAAAAAAAAAAAAAAAAAAAAAAAAAAAAAAAAAAAAAAAAAAAAAAAAAAAAAAAAAAAAAAAAAAAAAAAAAAAAAAAAAAAAAAAAAAAAAAAAAAAAAAAAAAAAAAAAAAAAAAAAAAAAAAAAAAAAAAAAAAAAAAAAAAAAAAAAAAAAAAAAAAAAAAAAAAAAAAAAAAAAAAAAAAAAAAAAAAAAATACGGGCGCTGCGGCCGCAGGCACCTCTGCCTGCGGGTCAGCACCCGCAGGTGCCGACCGCAAGCCTGCTGCAAGCAGCTACCGATCGGCTGTTGTAGGTGCCAGCCCTAGTGCTGCCTGCCTACGGTTGGCTGCATGCGGTTGCAACGCACGTAGATCGAGGGCAGCAAACTATTGTTGTCCTTTCTCGCTTTTGCATCAACGATTTTGATGTCAAAAGTTTCTCCAAAACACCAACACACGCAGTTCAAACTAATCTATCACACGAACAACTTGGCTCTGATACAATTGTGAGAATCTTAGCGGGCAGCATTCACATGTTGCAATGGAAAGAACAAGAAAGCAAAATCCCCTATTCCCAAAAGATGTTCGGTTCGTCGTTATGCGAAGATTGGTGCCCAAAAAAAATCCACGAAACAAACTGCGTATAGAATAGATTGTATTACCTAGGGAGATCGTATATCCCTATTTCCTTGCAGATCTCTAAGAGAAGGTAAAAGAGGTCAAGCATCCTCCTCTCTAGTGGTGTGTTAGAACCCTTATAGATTCTAAGCTTGGGGTTGATCTCTTTCAGGGGATCGGCCTCCTAGAACTCTATAGGGGTTCCTTCCTTTAAGTTGCTGCTCAAAGGCTGCAGAAAAGATTCATCTATTGCTTATTAAAAGAGGATGAATACATAACTATTTATAGGGTTTCTAAACCCTAACTCCTAATAGGACTCCTACTCAAGACTCCTACTCAATTAAGACTTCTACTCAAGACTCCTAATAGGACTCCTACTCAAGACTCCTATTCCTTTATAACTCCTAATTCTTCTCTAAGAAATAACCTCCAAAGCCTAGTCGGCCTCTTTACCTCTTTATTAGGGGTCATCTTAGGTAGGTTTTACATGAATGTCCCTCTCAATTAGGACTCTCCTAGCTAGAGTCCTAACAGACCCGTCCCTCTTTAAATCAACCTTGTCCTCGAGGCTGACAATCCATGAATTTTAGGAATTTGATCTTCAAGTCGTCATAGTTCTCTCAAGTGGCACCTTCTACTAGTAAGTTCACCCATTATATTAGCACTTCAGTAATGGCTCACTGTCATTGAGTCACTGATCCGTCGATCAATAATAGCACTCGATTGGGTCTGGAGTTCTCCTTGGGTAGTCATATTTAGTGGGTGGCTTTGGGCTGTCTCCAAGCACCTATTTATCATTTCCGTCTGGTCGTTGGTTTGTGGGTGATATGTCATACTTCTTTTCAATTTAGTGACCTCCATATGGAATAACTCTGTCCAAAATCTGCTCGTGAAGATGCAAGTAGAATTTGGCACAAGCATAATGCGTCCCTTATAGCATAATTCTTTTGAGTCCCAATTTTAATGAGCCATGGAGTTTAGTGCTTTCTCCAAATTTTTTATAATCTTCCTAGTCTCTAGATCTTCCTGCCATTCCCTCTGAATATCCTTAAGGAAGTCACAGGTCGAAAGTTAAATGGTCGAAAAATTCAGCTTACTTGGGTAGCCGTGAAAGCGCATCTGCAACAACATTCTCTTTTCCTTTTTGTAAGTTATTTCATAATCATATCCAAGAAGCTTTGTTATCCATTTTTGTTGCTCAGGGGAAGATATCTTCTGCTCCAAGAAATATTTTAGGCTTTTATGGTCGGTTTTGATTTGAAAGCGTCGCCCGATCAAGTACGATCTCCATTTGGCCACCGCATGCACAATCGTAAGCATCTCCTTGTCATAAATAGTCATTTTGAGATTGGAATGAGATAATGCCTTACTAGTATAAGCGAGGGGGCAGCCATCTTGTATTAGTACAACACCAATTCGACTCCGAAGGCATCGACTTCAATAACAAAAGTCTTGCCGATGTCGAGCGTTGTCGTCACTACAGCTTTATGTTCGTTGAAGGCAGTGGTGGCTTTGTTTGACCATTAGAAAGCATCTTTTTTCAGCAAGGAAGTAAGTGGTGTACTGATATTTCTATAGTTTTTCATGAACTTACGATTGTAGCCTATTAAACCGAGAAAGCCACGTAGCAATTTTATATTCCTCCAAGTCGGCCAGTTTTGCATTGCTCCAATTTTGGAGGGGTCCACTACCACACCTTCCTCTGATATGATATGCCTAAGATATTCTACCTTTGGTGAAGAAAGCAAAAATTCATAGTGGCCATTGTGTGTTCGAAAGGCGATTTTCAGTATGTCTTCTTTGCACACTCATATTTGATGATACCCAGATCGAAGGTCCAGCTTTGTGAAGATTTGTGCTCCCTTTCATCTAGCAATTCATCTGCTATTGGAATAGGGTATTTGTCCTTGACAGTTATGCCATTGAGGGTTCGGTAATCAATGCACATTCGCCATGTTTCGTCCTTCTTTCGTACGAAGAGCACCGGTGAAGAGTAGGGGCTGCAACTTGGCCGAATAACTCCTATTTTGGGCATCTCTTTTACAATCCTTTCTATTTCATCCTTCTACGGATATGAATGTTGATATAGGCAAGTATTTGTAGGAGGTTTGCTAAGAAGAAGCGATATACAATGATCATGCCGACGGGCAAGAGGTAGGTTGCACGGTTCGTCAAATATATCTAAAAATTCGGCAAGCAAAGGAAGTAGATTTAGATCTTCAAATTCTATTGACTCTCTCTTAGTTTGCTGCTCAAGTTGTACTAAAAATCCGCTGCATACTTTATGCAAAACCTTCTCCATTTATTGTGTGCAAATCGTCATTACGTCGCCCCCACGTTTCCCGTGTAGAATCACCTGTTTCCCTTTACTGTAAAATCTCAAAATTAGTTTCATAAAATTTCAAGGAAACATCATCTAATGTCATCAACCATTCAATTTTGAGCATGGCCTCATGATCATCAAGAGGGAGGAGGAAGAAATCTGCAATTATCTCTTGTTCCTGCAGTAATAGTTTCTCCCGCGAGCGCCTACTGATCACACTTCAAAATCCGTCCGTCGGTGAACTTGACGTCAAACCTACTATAATACTCAATAGGTAATGCCATCCGGACAGCAACTTTACTATCTACGAAGTTATTAGTGCTGCCCATGTCGATGAGAACAGTGATCGATTATTGTTTGAGAAGGCCTTCAACTTTCATCGTTTGCGGGTTTGAGTAGCCGGCTAGTGCATGTACCATAACTTTAGTCGATTGTGGCTCTTCTTCTGCATCTTCTTCTTCATTATCAAGGCTCTCTTCTATATATTCAATTACCTCTTCTTCTACTAGTTTAATCATAAGAAGTCTCCTTTTTCTACAGTGATGCTCACGGCTCTACGGCTCGTCGTAGTGCCAACATAACTCCTTCGTAGATCGCTCCCGAAGCTCTTTTCTTATCATCAGTTTTGGTACAAGGACTTGATTGATAGTAGGGGGGGCTAAGGGCTTCTGCATTGTAGGTCAAGAAGTGATCCTAGTCCTTCGAGCTTCATGGTTCAATCGCCCCTCTTGATGTCGTGCGAAAGAGATGGCTGCCATAAGCGTGTACGGTTGTCATGCTTTAACTTCTCCCCGGATCTTCGTCTTCAAGCACACAATGAAGGTCCCCAATAACTGTTTTTGAGACCAATCACAAGTTTGATTAGATAACCTTTTAAACCTGGTTTGGTACTCCTGAACGGTAGAGGTTTGTCGGATCTTTGCTAGTTGTTCGTCAATGTTCTTGTAATCGGTTGGTCCGAAGTGAATCAATAGTCCTTCTTTGAATTGTCACCATGAGAGGACTCCATGAGTATATTTAAACTAGTCAAACCACTATATAGTATCCCCTTCAAGATGTATAGCCGTAATATCCACTATAGATGCATCCACGATTTTGTGGTACCGAAAATATCGCTCCTGCGCGCTAGATCCAACCAATCGGGTCTCCTTCTTCCCATCTAGGGAAGTCCACCCTCATGCGTGGATAGTTGAGGTCAGTCATAGAACCTCTCTTCTCTTGGAAGTCATCTCTTCGGACTTGGTGCGATTGGTTAGAGCTCTCTCCTTGATGTGATTTCTTTCGGGCTTAGTGGTCGGCCCAAACTGAGTTCGATAAAGAGAGTCTGAATCTTATCCTCCATTCGTGCCTCGAAGGCTTCAAATTTAGCATTGATTGTCTCCTCAGATGCCATAGTATATGCCTCCAAATCTGTGATATTAAGATCTCTCTTTTGTTGTCGGGTTAAAGGCATGTATAGGTTGAGAGAAGTAATGGTCGTAAGGGTTGGTGGATTGGTGGATGTAGGCTACGATTTAGGCTTGTTTTGTGGCTATTTTGGGTGCAGTTTAAGGGTGTGGTTTGGTGGAGTTTTAGGGCTATGGATGAAAGTTTTAGATCTATGGTAGATGGTAGCAAAGGTTTGATAGAAATCTAGTGGAAGTTTGCTATAGAATTGTGTTGTCTTGTAAGAGCAGAATTGTCGTCGAAGAAATAGTGGTTTCTTGATGAAATTTCCACCAAAAACTTGAGAGATTTGAGGAGGAAATTGACAGCAAAATCTCAATTTATATGGCAGCAAGGATGTCTAATTTAATCAAGAAAATTTTGGCAGTATGATAACAAGGAAATTGGTGTAATTTGTGATAGTAAAATTCTTGTCGAAAAATTTCAACGGTTTGCGATGAAAATTTGCAGCAACGCAAAATTATTTTTAGAGATGAATTCCTCAATAGATCAATCTTAGATGGAAGCTAAGATGATCTATAAAGTGTAGAAGAAATTTTGTTTAAAAAAGATTACAAATAGATCGGTTAAGGCAATAATATGCAGCTGAAATTTTCTATAGCACAGGTTTACAAGTGTAGCAGATTGGACGTAAAAGACCAGTAGTTTATATTGAGAATCTTTTGATACAACTAAAAGAAAATCCACTGTTAGGAAGTGTCAAAGCTGTCATAAAAATTTCATAAAGATTTGGATAGAAAAAATATAGTAGCAAGATCAAACAAACTATGCTATGCGGCTAGAATTCTGCAATATATCTTTCGTCGTAGAGATGAAAACTTTACGACAAAAAGTTTATGCAGCAATATAAGAACTTTTTTTTTTTGGATTTTTGAATAAGGATAACTAAATTGCAGCATCAATAAGGTAGGAAATTAGAACCTGTTGCAATTCACGGGGAGATCAAAAGATGATCTGCGGTGGTGGAGATGACTGGCGGAACTTTGGTGATGATCTTTTAAGCAATTGTGGGAATTGCTTTGGGCGGCTGTGGAGGGATGATGGATGGCTGTGGAAGGGTAGCAAGATGCTAAGAACACTGCTCTGATACTAAGTGTTAGAGCCCTTACAAATTCTAAGCTTCGGGTTGATCTCTTTAGGGGATCGGCCCCCTAGGAACTCTATAGGGGTTCCTTCCTCCAAGTTGCTGCTCAAAGGTTGTAGAAAAGATTCATCTATTGCTTATCAAAAGATGATGAATACATGACTATTTATAGGGTTTCTAAACCCTAACTCCTAATAGGACTCCTACTTAAGACTCCTACTCAATTAAGACTTCTACTCAAGACTCCTAATAGGACTCATACTCAAGACTCCTATTCCTTTACAACTCCTAATTCTTCTCTAAGAAATAACCTCAAAGCCTAGCCGGCCTCTTTACCTCTTTATTAGAGGTCGGCTTAGGTAGGTTTTACATGAATGTCCCTCTCAATTAGGACTCTCCTAGTTAGAGTCCTAACATGGTGATCCATACATTAGGGCTACGACGACGCTCCTCAAAACTCTAGGCCTACTTTGAGGTGGAGAGCGGGAGGAGAATAGGAGAGGCAAGCAAAGGATCTAACCTATGAACCACTGAATCCCTCCTATTTATAGGAGTCCTCTATCAAACCATAATGGATCCTCCCCTATTGGGTATTGGATCTGTATCCAATTACCCAAGCCTCTTAGATTAGTGGATCTCTATCCAATAATCTCTCATAAGCTTTTATTGGATCTATCCATAGGATCCAATAATTCATGGGCTTATTAGATATCCAATAAGACAGGGGCTCCGGCGAATATCTCATTTCCGAACCTCTACTTATCGCAACACCTACCATATGTGTGTGACCCTCTAGGCCTAATATTAAGCTGGCCGTGAGTCATACTTGTCAAATTCTTTCTAGACTCAATGAATTATTATCTCCATAATAATTCACTCGACTCATCGACTACAAAAGTACTAGGCCACTACGCTATAGTCCCCAAACGATATAGGGAAATCCAATCCATTGGACCTGTCTATCCTCAGTTACCATGCACCTATAGTCTCTCATCCATCTAATATCCTGAGATCTGTATATTGGGCATGGTGCTGTCAGACCCATACGGTTTCTACTCGAGTCTTGCTCTAATCGGATTCTCCCGGAGAACTCTTTCTCTCTTAATCCGAATGACCCTAGCCAGGGATTTGTTTGAGCAAGAACACATAGGATATTCCTCTCATGATGTCGAGAGTGGATGATCCTCTATCAATACTCAATAGCCCTCGTAAGGTCGACTACCACTCCCAATGGCCAATTTACTAGATCTGGGACATCCAAACCTATAAGTCCTGGTATCAAAGAGTGGAGCACTCATACAGGACATCCTTGGTGTCTTCAAGTCTAAGGACCAGATACATCAATAGGACTATGGAATCGCAGTCTAACAATAAGGCATCATCAACCATCCAGTATTCCGCAAACGGATCAATCGGTGAACTCATTCTCCAATGAGCACATGTACTGTATCCCTAGTGTTCTCACATGAGAAGCTATAAGACCAACTACATCCATCATATGGATGGGTATACAGCACACCAGTCTATCTGGTTATCTTGATGTCCCTCTCGAGTAACCTATGACCGGGATTATTTAAGATCTGTGTTTAAAGGTGAATCGGTCTCATTATCGTGATCTCATCACGATCCAATTCCTATTGCATAAATCCAAGGACATCACAACACACACACACACACACACACACACACACACACACACACATATATATATATATATGCAATAGTCAATATAAAGTGATAAATGCCAAAATATAATAAGTAAAAAGATTTCGTGTCAAGTCACACGTGTCATCACTCAAATGATTGGCTTGTTGGGCACCTATGACTAGCAGTGTATTTGTAGGCCTTAAGTGAATTTAAACTTGGAGCCTAAAAATATCTCATCTCGGGTTTCCTGGGTCTTGGTCGTACCACCGCCTAGTCTGACGATACCACTACCTGATAATCTTAGAGACTATGTCACTGATAGGTGCCAAAATGGTCCACTATAGATCAAAATCTCTCATAAGTGTCCATATGACATAACCTTTATTTATAAGCCTAAAATAACCTCTAAACCCAACTAAATTTGGTCTATTAAGCCTTCGACCTAGCTCTCTACATACTATGCAAAATATGAACAAACTAAAAGTCACGGAACATACATAAGCATTACATCGAACACCCCATTTACAATTTTGTCCATGATAAATTTGGTAATACACCGAAGGAGAGGACGATGTGTCGAAGGCTTGGATGAAGTGTCAGATGAACCAATGATATGTCCGGATAATATAGTATACTCATCTTGTAAACGTGTGTATCTAGATTGAAGTAGTTTAGTCATAATTGAGTCGATTTTAGGTGTAACCATGCCAACTCAATTAAGGGCCCATTGGGCCTGATTTGAGGTTGAGTTGGGCTCATTGAGAGGCCCATTTAGTGACCCATAGATGGGTCAAGTGGTGGCACCGCCAAAATAAGTGGTGGTACTATCTATACATAATCTCCCAGACTATATCAAGCAATGGTACCATCTAGTGTCAGTTTGGCAAATGGTGGTAACGCCCAGACTAGGCAGTGTGGTAGTAGTACTGCTAGTATCCTGAAAACCCAGGATGAGACCTTTTTTAGCTTTAATTTTGAAGTTATTTAGGGTCTATAAATATCCCACTCTTTTTGCTTGGGTAAATAAGAATAGAGAACGAAAACTTGTGTTTTAGAGTGTGAAACTCTGTTAGAAAGTTGAGTCCTTCCTCCTTGAGCTTGAGGATATTTTGAGGGAGGTTATGAGGATTTTCTTGTAAAAAAGAGTTATAAAGGTTCTCTCTTGAGTCTGTCAAAAGGAGAAAGAGTTATCAGAGGATAGTTGGTCTTCGCCCATTGAAAGAAGATCATTAGTGAACGTTAATGGCTTTGACAGAAGAGGAATTGAGAGTGGATGTATGTCACGATGACCGAACTATTATAAACTCGGTTTGCATTTTTATTCTGCTCTTCAGTTGCTATTACTTTCTGAATTAATTACTCAGCTCACTTACTCTAAGTTCAACACAATTACATTTTCAGGTTTTCCTCGAATGAAAATTTTCAAACCGATGTTTTTATAACAATACTAATTCACCTCCCTCTCTTAGTACCGAAACGGTCCTAACACTGAGCTTATAGGAGAAATCCGATCATTTCTCTCATTGACATTCATTGCACTTGTGCGAATAAAGACTAGAATAGAAGGAAACTCATATATTTTTGTTGAGTTGCAAATAGCTTCTTCCTCTTATTCTCTAACTATTAGCTAATTCTTTAGAACTGGAATTACTCACACCTTGTCTTTTCTATTTGATTGGTGTCAGATGCAACTCACGTAAGCGCAACTAAAACACTAAGCTTGTTCCCATAAAGTCAAAGATATTTGGTTAAAATGCATTTCAATAGCTTGATCGCCTACATGTCTTTACCTCTAATTTGAGTTTCCCTCAGTTTAAACGACTCAAAAGAAGTGGTTCTTAATTTTAATACCCCTTTAGTGGTTCTATCCAAGTTCAGGGAATAGGGACGTATTTAAAGGGCATAATTAAAGTTCAGACAATCAGTAACATGTCTTAGTGTCGAAGTTTGTCAACCAAGGGTAAATCCAGTTTTTAACATGAGAAGTTACCTAACGAGATTATCATTCGTCCTAAAAATCAAGAAGAGAATTAAGTGAGACCTAAGAGAATGTGAGCTCGCCGCATCACACCTTATTAGACCAAGCATAGAGAGAGGTATAGGCATAGGTAAAATGATGATAAATTTGAAGTTCAAAAATCTTATTTGCCTATATTTCTGAAGCAAGATTAAGTGGAGAATGTCTTGTTCGACTCAAAGTCTTAGAGGAAGACGATAAAGTAAATTGCATACATATTTTTATTTGACTAAAGATGTGTCGTTAATGAACTTTATGATAGTAAGATATGAAATTAGAATAAAAATTATATATTCATATTTTGTTCACAAATAAAAGAAACTTTTACCACTCAATTTGTTTCATAAAAAAAATATATTTAAGCTTATTAAATAACAGATAGTTGAATCCTGCAGAGTTTGAGTTTCATAATAATTTAATAATTTATTAGATGAAAAATGATAGTTTGTCAATAATATAAAATAAATGATAGGTTAAGATATTTATACATATATAAAATATTTTCAAATAACCAATTACCGAATGAATTTGACTCTTCACGTCAGATGAAGATTATGGATTATAATTTCAATGTATAAATAGAAAAGTATCATAAAACATAGAATACCTCATGCCCAATTATAAGGATATCGAAATTTTTTTTAAATTGTCCAAAGACAAAAACAAAGGAATAAAAAATGAGCACCCCGAAAGTTTACCTATCTCACCTATCCTAGGTCCCCGTGACATGACGTCATTCATATCCCACGCTTTTTATAAAATTCAAACTTCCGACGCAAGACTCGGAAGACGACAAGAGAGGAAACCTCCATGTCTTCGAGTCTAACTTCCGATGCCCGTCTTCTTATGAGGCTCACCTCTCGTGGGGATTCCTGGCAACGCCTCTGGCCCGACGATCTCCGAAGCCCTTCCTCGTGGGATTCCTGGCAGCGCCTTTGGCGCGAGCGATCTCTGAATCAGTGGGTTTGGATAGAGAAAAGTGTTCAAGATTTGTCTCGAGATGGCCGGAGGCGGAGGCGGAGGCGGGAACTCGAGAGAGCTCGACCACACCCCGACGTGGGCAGTTGCCGTCGCGTGTGCTGTCATTATCCTCATCTCCATACTGCCGGAGATGAGCCTCCATCACTTCGGGGAGGTAAAAGATCAAGAAACATTGCTCCTTTCTTTCTTTTCTTCCCCTGCTTTGATGGGTTTGGTGAGTCCCGGAGGCAGTTTCATGTGAAAGATTTGGACAAGCTTGCCTTTNGAGTAGAGCACTCATACAGGACACTTGTGTGATCAAGTCGAAGGACCCGATTACACCACTAGGACTACGGAATCGCTATTTGACAATAAGGAAGAATCAACCATCCAGGTATTCCGTAAGCGGATCAATAGTGAAACTCATTCCCAATGAGACCGTACTGTATCTAGTGTCCAACACGAGCAGCTATGAGACCAACTGCATCCATATGTGGACGGGTATATAACACACCAATTGTCCGGTTATCACAATGTCCCTCTAGAGTAACCTATACCGAGATGGATTATTTAGGATCTGTGTAAATGTGAATCGGTCTCATTATCGTGATCTATCACTATCGATTCCTATTGCACAGATCCAAGGACAGCACAATTATAATGATATCTGCAATAGATAATATATAAAGAAAAATGATAAATGCCAAAATATAATAAGGAAAAAAGATTCCGGGTATGTCACACGTGTCATCACTCAATAATGGATTGTTGCGGCACCTATGACTAGCACAGTGAAGATAACCACGTAGTATAACCAATATGACCTTGGTATGCAATATTGCTACATACATGGACAACACAATTGCATATGCATCCACATACATTTGTTTGACTACTTGTGCAATATGCATGAAATGTATATGCAACCACATTTGTTGCTCGTGTTTCCCCCTTATTATGTTATTTCTGACAATTTTAAATTCTTTTTCTAGAGAATCTACATTTTTAAGAACATGATAATATGTTGATATAATTTTAATTACATATTTATGTACCCATTTTTTAATAACTACAGGTTAAAGTGGCTTCTTAAATGGGTATGGATATTGTCTAGTCATGTAATGTATTGACTTGTTTCAAACATGTTTACCTATTAATTTGAGCTTAATGATATACTTGTTTCATGGTACCCAATATATTTTGTTATTGATGGTTGATATGAACCACGTTATCTTGGAAACTGCATATGCAATATACAGCATCTTACTAGCCCATAAATCATTGGCACTTATAGAACACAACTTAGGGAAGTGACACGACACTATATTTTGCATTATTGAATCAAAAAGATATTAGCTATTTAGAAGCATCTTTTCTTTCATCAACACCTAAGTTTAGACCTTCTTAAACCAAGTAGAATATACTTCCCAGAGTAATAATGGCTGCTATTGTAGTTATATTGGTCTTCTGTCTCCTTTGTACATGACAATTCTATTTAATCCAATCATTAGCTAAAGGTGACATAATAAACTAAATATCTGAAAGCAGAAATGAATATTCTTATATCATCCTTAATCTGCTGCATCAGCTCTGATATAGGTGTGCCACAGTATAGTGAAATTAGAATTTATTTGTTATTTCATATGCATGTTTGTGATATTTTGTTGTAATATAAGTGGAATCCTTTTTATCTTATAGGTCTTTGCATGTGTTAGCCTAATGAGCTTTGTGACATATTCACTTTTCATTTACCAAATGGAGGGGAAGCAAAATCTAGCCATGAAAAGGACAAAGGAAGCTGCTCCCAATGTTTCAGAAAATTTCAAATCTCTTGAGCTCAATAAGGCATAGTAATTTGTTATGAATAAAACAGTTCATAACAAGTAGATGTTTATAAATCAAAGTTACCGATTTACCATGGGCTATGGCAGAAAAAAAGCGAACAAAATGATATGTTTAAATCATGGTATGTAATTTCGAATGGTACTGTTCGGTACAGGCGATACCTACCGGTCCGACAGCATATCGGTACGCGGATCGCCCGCTACCGGACGGAACGTGCTACAGTGCTATAGTAAGAGAAAGAAATATTTAAAACCGTTCGGTAACAATAATACAGTGCTCCAACGATCAAATTGACCATTGGAGCCCTTTCTTATAGTATTTAAATCCTTCTTCTCTCCTATTTCACTTAATTACATTATCATACTCTTTTAAACTATTTCAAACTCTTTTTTTCTCATATTTGTGCTCTCCTAAACTCTACAAAACAATAATTTATGAATTGAATCGAGACTAATTTGAGAAGATTAAGAAGATGAACTTTCTAATCAAGATATATGTTTATATAAGAACAATCCATAATAGACTGAAATACGAACATTGTACAAGATATTCTTCAAAGCCCGAAAAATATATGTGATACTATTCTTAACTAATTTACATTGATTTTGCTAAACTTATGCTATTACTATATTTATTTCTAACTTAAAAACCCTATCCTAATTTTTTTTTATTTTAGGTATTTTCGGAGGATTTTATATCTAAATTAGGTGTACCGTTCGGTATGCCCTAACGTACTGTTTGGTGCATGGTATCGTATCATACCGAGCCAACCTCGAAATACCAATATGGTACGATATTTTGATTCAAATTATTTTTTTTTTCAAGGAATTTTAATCCTGTGAGTGGTAATTGTTCTTTGGCTTACTTTTTAACTGTAATAGATGTTGCAATGTAGCTATAGCTATGATCTTAAAGAGTTTGAAATGGAGATGAACCAAGACATAAGCAGCCATTATTATAATAATCATTTAGTTGCAGTTGATAATGTAGGACATATATAGTCAAATTGGATTAGACATTCTGATATTGAACAAAAACAGAAAATAACTTTAAGTCTTATTTTGCTTCCCTTATGTTTTGCTACATATTCTTATGTAAAAAATATCATTAAAGTTGGTTTGCAATGTAGTCTGCTAATGACATTAATTTGCTATCTGATGATGTTGTAGGATATTTTGAATTCTTTTTATCTCCTAGAGACTAATTTCTTTGTCTAATTTCTTTATCTGATTATTACATTAAAAAAATTGTTAAATTATGTAGCATGTTGAATATTTTATGTTTGTGCACTAACTCTTGAGCTCTAATCTTAGAAAAGGAAATACTATTGATGAATATTCAAAAAGCCAAAGAGGCATCTATTAATTATATAGTCATTTCTAATTAAATAAGATATATTATAGAATAGATTAGATTTTGATGACGGTTTTAGCCAATAGAAAGGAAGTATATATTATAGTAGGATTCCTTAGGAGATGCCGTTGATAGGAGGAACTTTACAAATTATTTATCTTCGACCCTTTGCTCTCATTATATATAGACATAGAGGAGAATGAGAGTCTAGTTCTCCTATAAAAGGAGAATAAGAGTCTAGTTCTCCTTACAGATCGACATTACTTATAGTTTTCAGATTCAGTAGACAGTGCCTCTACAGATCAAATAAAGTTCTTTCCAGATGACATATAAAGGTATGCGTCTAAAATTTGATCTATTGTTATTTGATTTCAATTTTGACATTAAAGTTTTTTTCGCGTAACATATAGCATATTATTGTTTTATGTTTATAATTGGTATTAGAGTCGAGTTTCTTAAAATCAAATACCTTAGATCTATTATTTTCTGATTTATGATGCTTGAATGATCCATGTATATTGTTGATCTATCTTCTTATCTAGTTCATCTTGTCATCTGCTTGCGGGCTACATGAGATTTTTTAGTATTTG
Source organism: Musa balbisiana (assembly GCA_004837865.1). Lineage (NCBI taxonomy): Eukaryota > Viridiplantae > Streptophyta > Magnoliopsida > Zingiberales > Musaceae > Musa > Musa balbisiana. The sequence continues at coordinate 164,311 of PYDT01000264.1, forward strand.
ATCAATAAATTATCATCGATAGCTTGTTATCGTCTATAATATTATTGAGGGCCACGATTTTCGATGATCGTCAGCCCTATGATGATTGCGTACATAGCGCTGCGCACGACAGCGATAGTAACATCGCAGCTAATGGCAATCGCAATCGTAGTCGATTGTAGCAACAAGCGGCTACGCACAACATTGGCTGCACATCCCGGTGGCCACACATGCGACAAGTCGTGCACCATGTTGGTTGCACAAGTGGTAGTCACGTAGGCGACGGTTGTAGGCCATGTGTCGGGTTGGTTGTGTAGGCCAACAGCCATGCACAGGTGGCGATCACATGTCAGGTTGGTAGTGCAAGCAGTAGCCGTGTGCAAGCAGTAACTACGCACATTCGACGACCGCTGCAGATTAGGGTTCTTTTAGTAAATTTATAATTTTACCTTTTAAATTTCATTAATTCTGTTATAATCTTTTAGATAGTTTTGCCCTTTATAAATCTCGTAATTCTATTTTATATTCTATCAGTAAAATTATAGTTTTACCTTTATAAAATTGAGAATTTTTTATTTTTATCCTCAAATATAAAATTGATCAATATGACTTATTTTAATTGTGATCATTGTTAGGATCAAGAGTGGCACTAAGAGGGGGAGTGAATTAGTGTAGCGGAAAACTTTTGATATTTCAAAAAATTGTTCGTTTCGTTTAAAATCAATTCTAACGAAAATGGTTTCGATTCAATCTATTTCAAAGAGAAGTTGAACTCGAAAGCATTCGTAAAAGTGCAAGAGACGATTAAGGAGGTTTGTAGTAAAGTAAATTTGCACAAATGAAAAGCAAACCAGAATTTAGATTGGTTCGGTTAACGTGACCTACATCCACTTTCGGATTCCTCCTCCGATGAGGTCTCCAGCGTCCACTAAAGGTCCTTCCTTCAATAGGTGAAGACCAACCACCTCTTTTACAGCGCTTTCTTCTTTTCACGTGTTTAGGAGAGAACCCTTATAAGTCTTACACATCTCTTGAATGATCTTAAAACTTAGAAAGGGAGGAGGAGGACTCTAGCACTTGTTTACAATACTTTTACACCCCAATAACTCAAGATTATATCAATACTTTTCGTGCTCTTTCATGCAGAAAAGGGTGGGATTTTTATAGACTCCAATGGCTTCAAAAATAGAGCCAAAAAGTGTCTCATCCCGGATTTCTAGGGTACTAGCGGTACCACCACCTAGTCTGGGCGGTACGACTGCTTAACAGAGCTTGGAGACTGAGCTCTCGCGGTACCATGTCCCAGTTTGGGCGATACCACCGCCTAGAATTCCTGGGGTGCTATTTCCTAGGTGGTGCCACCGTCGGCCCTAGCAGTGCCACCGTTGGCCAAGCTTTCAATATCCTGGTTAGGCCTTGAATCCAGCCCAAACCAGCCCAACTTCGGGCTCAGTTGGCCCTTAATTAAGCTAGTGGGATTACCTCCCAATCCTAACTTAATTTATGCTCTAACTACGATAATTAAGACATGATTACAACACTTTATGTTCCAGTGCGTCAATTACTCTTCCAACGAGCTTCTGACATATTTCCGGCAAACATTTGACGAACTCTCGGTAATGCTCTAGCGGACTCCCGGCAAGCTCTCGGACTTTATGACGATCTTGTTAGCTAGCTTTGACGAGTTTCTTTGGCAAGCTTTTGGTCTTCTCGGTTGGTTTCGGCAGAACTTCCGATGAATGTCGGACTTCCGGCGAACTCTCAAACTCACAATGTGATCTTGATCTTGACTCCGACACAACACCTGCTTTGTCTTACTGCTATTGTAGTTAATCCTGCACACTTTTCTCAACATATAGATTAGATCAAACAAATTACAATTGACTTCATCATCAAAATCCTAGATTAACAATCTCCCCCTTTTTTATGATAACAATCAATTGATGACAGAGTTAACCTTAACTCCCCCTATCCATATGCTATACTTGAGAAAAGACATCTTGAATTCAAGACCTTTGAATTCAAGAAACAATTGATAAGTTAAGTTCATTTAAACTTATCAATAGGAATCATAACATTCTTAAAATGGTGTCAAGGCATGACATCTATTTTCAAGTTTGATATTTCAAATATGAAAGATGACAAAGATAGCAATTCATTATTTTATGACAAGATATCAATTGTAAAATAGCAAGTTAAGCTCTAGATATCTTATTATAATGAAAAAAATTATCAAGCTAACATTTCAAGTATTTATGATGAAATACATTGTATGCATTTGTCATCAATTTACCATATTTTGGTATTATTTCTCCCCCTTTGTCATCAACAAAAAGGAGATATTTCAATTTGTAAAAATTCATATAAGTGTGGTAAAAATTCATGCCACATTTTAATTTGTAAGAATTCATACCAATCATATTCATGACATGGTATCATTCAAAAATTCGCAACATTAAAAGATATAAGCATTAAAGAGATAGCTTTCATCAACTTGTTCCCTTTTTTTCATCAAAACTTTTACACGAAGAAGGAAAGAAAGGAGGAAATCCATTAAGAACCAACTTTGTGAAATGATTGAAATCAAGTCAGAAATAATAAAAGAGTTTCATTAAATTATGCTTCAATTTTCATAAGAATCAAGATATTCATGTGAAATCAAATCCTCATTTTTGTAAGTGTTCATCTAAAAAAAATCATAAAAGTGAAATCCATGAGAGACGCATTTTTCAATTAATTCCATGTATCAAAATTCATTAAGTGATGGAGCAAAGATATGGAATAAACTTGATATGGCATAAACTTATGAAAGCTCCATTCAAGAAATTTATAAAGATAGTCTGAAAAAGATATACATCAAATTCATGCATTCGGATAAATTAACATTCCTAAGTCTCTTATAATAAAATCATATTGTTCTTCACTTAAAAGGTTTTGTAAAGATATCGGCTAATTGATGTTTCGTATCAATAAACTCTAAGATTACATCATGATTATTGACATGATCTCATATAAAGTGAAGCCTAATATCAATATGTTTTGTTCTAGAGTGTTGAATGAGATTTTTTGTTAAACATATTGCACTTGTGTTATCACATTTTATGGGAATGTTTTTAAGATGAATCTTATAATCTTCTAAAGTGTTTTTCATCCACACAACTTGTGCACAACATGCACTAGCTGTAATATACTCAGCTTCGGTTGTAGATAGTGCAATCGAGTTTTGTTTCTTGGAAGACCAAGAAACAAATGCATGTCCTAAAAATTGACATGTTCCAGATGTGCTTTTTTATCTAATCTATATCCATCAAAATCCGCATCAGCATATATAATTAGTTCAAAGTTCTCAGATTTAGGATACCATAATCATAGATTAGTGGTACCTTTAAGATATCTAAGAATTCTCTTAACTGCTTTAAGATGAGATATTTTAGGATTAGATTGAAACCTAGCACAAAGACCTATACTTAAACATGATATCCGGTCTAGTTGTGGTGAGGTATAGTAAACTTCCTATCATACTCCTATAAGCTTTTTGATCAAAGCTTTATCCACTTTCATCAATGTCTAACTTAGTGAAGGTACTCATGAGAGTATTGATAGCTTTTGAGCTATCCATATTAAACCTTTTTAGCAGATCTAAAGAATATTTTGTTTGACTAAGAAAAATGTCATTACTTAGTTGTTTTATTTGTAAGCCTAAAAAGAAGGTTAATTCTCCTATCAAACTCATTTCAAATTCAAGACTTATACTTTTAGCAAATGATTCACATAGGGATTCGTTCGTGGAATTGAAAATAATATCATCAATATAAATTTGAACAATAAGAAAATTATTTTCAAAATTTTTTATAAATAATGTAGTATCTACCTTGCCTTTAGAGAAATTATTTTCGATAAGAAATGAACTAAGTCTCTCATACTAAGTTCTTAGGGTTTGTTTCAATCCATAGAAAGCTTTGGTCAATTTAAACACATGATTAAGGAGATTATCATTCTCAAATTCGGGAGGTTGTTCAACATAAATTTCTTTGGAAATAAATCCATTAAGAAATACACTTTTAACATTCATTTGAAACAACTTAAAGTTATTACTACTAGTATAGGCAAGGAGCATCCTTATGGCTTCTAATCAAGCCACAGGAGCGAAAGTCTCTTTATAATCGATACATTCTTCTTGGTTGAAACCTTTGGCTACTAATCTAGCCTTGTTTCTAAGCACGATACCAGATTCATCTTGCTTGTTTCTAAAGACCTCACTTAGTTCCAATAACTAAATGGTCATTTGGCCTTGGAACAAGCTTTCACATCTCATTTCTCTCAAATTGATTTAACTCTTCTTGCATTGCAATGACCCATGAATCATCTTTCATGGCCTCGTCAATGCATTTAGGTTCAATTTGTGAGAGAAAAGTGGCATTGACACAAAAATTTTTAAGAGAAGAACGAGTTTGAACCCCTTTCGATATGTCTCCTATAATTAGTTCCTTAGGATGAGCATCTACATACTTCCATTCCTTCGGTAAAGAAGGTTCGGAAGAAATGCATCCAAGTTGCTAGATGGAGAAGGGGAATCATTTAAATTTAAAGCATCAAAATTAACATCATCATCAAAATCATTTTTCTTAATTTCGAAAACTTCATTAAAAACAACATGAATAGATTCTTCTATAATCAATGTTCTTTTGTTAAAGATGCGAAATGCTTTAGAAACAAAAGAATAGCCAAGAAAAATTCCTTCATCGAATTTTACATCAAATTTACCTAAGGCATCTTTTCATTCAAAATAAAACATTTACATCCGAAAACTTTAAAGTATGAAACGTTGGATTTTTTGTTTTTTTTTTTTTTTTTTTTTTTTTTTTTTTTTTTTTTTTTTTTTTTTTTTTTTTTTTTTTTTTTTTTTTTTTTTTTTTTTTTTTTTTTTTTTTTTTTTTTTTTTTTTTTTTTTTTTTTTTTTTTTTTTTTTTTTTTTTTTTTTTTTTTTTTTTTTTTTTTTTTTTTTTTTTTTTTTTTTTTTTTTTTTTTTTTTTTTTTTTTTTTTTTTTTTTTTTTTTTTTTTTTTTTTTTTTTTTTTTTTTTTTTTTTTTTTTTTTTTTTTTTTTTTTTTTTTTTTTTTTTTTTTTTTTTTTTTTTTTTTTTTTTTTTTTTTTTTTTTTTTTTTTTTTTTTTTTTTTTTTTTTTTTTTTTTTTTTTTTTTTTTTTTTTTTTTTTTTTTTTTTTTTTTTTTTTTTTTTTTTTTTTTTTTTTTTTTTTTTTTTTTTTTTTTTTTTTTTTTTTTTTTTTTTTTTTTTTTTTTTTTTTTTTTTTTTTTTTTTTTTTTTTTTTTTTTTTTTTTCACAACTTATAAAGAATCTTGGAAAGTAGTGGTCTTACTAGAACCCTATTCATAATATAGTATATTGTATTTACGGCTTCAGCCCAAAAATATTTGGGTAGGCTATGTTCGTTTAACATGGTTCTTGTCATTTCTTGCAAGTTTCTATTCTTTCTTTCTACTACATTTTGTTGAGGATTTCTTAGAGTAGAGAAGTTGTGGTTGTATCAATTATATTTACAAAATTCTTGCAAATCATGGTTTTGAAATTTACCATCGTGATCACTTTGAATTGATGAAATCATAAAACCCTTTTTATTTTGAACAAGTTTACAAAACTTTGAGAAATACCTAAAGCATTCACTTTTGTGTGCCAAAAAATAAGTCTATGTGTATCTACTATAATCATCCACGATGATAAATGTGTATTTGCTACCTCCTAGACTTGATGTAGCAATTAGTCCGAACAAGTCCATATGGATCAATTGCAAAGGTTTAGAGGTGCTTATTTAGTTCTTAAGTTTGAAGCTACCTTTTATTTGTTTTCTTAGTTGACATGCATCACACACATTATCTTTAACGAACTTGATATGAGGAATTTCTCTTGCGAGTTCTTTAGATGAAATTTGAGAGATTAGTTTCATGCTTGCATGACCTAATCTCTTATGCTAAAGCCAAGTATCGTCATTCAAAATCGAAAAACACATTTCATTGCAAAGATCATTAATATAAAAAGTGTATATGTTATTTTGTTTTAGTGCAATCATAGATATGTTTTTGTATGGTTTTTCAAGAATGTAAGCATTAGATTCAAAGCTAACGATATATCCTTTATCATATAATTGACTAATACTCAAAAGGTTATGCTTTAAACCATCAACTAACAATACATCTTCAATAAGAAGGTTGGATTTGTTACCTATGGTTCCTTTGCCAATAATTTTACCCTTGTTGTTGTCTCCAAAAGTGACATATCCATCGTCTAGGTTAGTGAGCTTAGAGAATTGAGATGGATCTTCGGTCATATGTCTTGAGCATCCACTATCAAGGTACCATCTCTTGCTCCTAGCTTATGATGGTACATTTTTCTAAAAAAAGAGTGATTTTTGGGTACGCATTTGACCTTGGGTGCCTCAAAAATCGATCTACATAGCTTATCATATTGCATTGAGTCATTTAAGGTTCTTTTAGAAACTCAAATCAATTTATATGGACTATATTTCTTGAATGGACATTTGTACGCAACATGTCTAAGTTTGCAACAAAAGTTGCATTTGGTGTGAGGTGATATATGCAAGGTAGGGCCTTTAATAAATGTGGTTGGATTTTGGTGAGAGCTACTCACAAATCCAATTCCGCCTCTTCTATGAACGTGACCCTTGTTGGCAAGGATCATGTTAAAGGACTTGCTACCAACCTCAAATTTCTTTAAGGTATCATTGAGTAGCAAGTTTTCCTTTTGAAGTGTTTCTAGATCATGACATTTTGTACAGGGAGCTAAGCTATTTTCATGCTCAATCTTTACCCTATTAATATTGCTAATAAGAGAAGTATGTTCCTTTTTCAAAGAATTGTACTTTTTACTCAAAATTCTACATTTATCAAATAATTCATGAAAAGCACTTGAAAGCTCATTGAAAGTTAAATTTGCATCTAATGAACTTGTTACCTCATCTCCAATCGCCATTAGCGCATAGTGAGCAACTTGCTCGGTGATGGTAGGCTCTTTTTCTTCGGATGCACTTCTTCTTTGGTTGCTTCTTCTTGGTTAGGGGACATTCGCTCTTATAATGTCTCGGCTTCTTGCATCCATAGCATATCACTTGTTCTTTCTTTGGTTCAAATTTATTTTTAGTATCATTTTTAAATTTATTTCTTTTTATAAAATTTTTAAATTTTCTTGTTAATAGTGTTAAGTCTTCATCAAAGTCCTCATCACTTGAGTTTTCTTTCAAGTGGTCTTCTTGTGTTCTTAGTGCTATATCCTTCCTGTTCTTTGGAAGGGTGTCCTCAAGCTCTTCATGAGCTTTACATGTCATTTCGTAGGTCATCAGTGACCCAATAAGTTCTTCAAGAGGAAAATTATTTAGATCATTGGCCTTTGAATGACCATTACTTCAGGATCTCAACTTTTTAGAAGGGATCTTAAAATCTTATTAACGAGTTCAAAATCTGAGAAACCTTTACCAAGTCCTTTTAGACCATTGACAACATCCGTAAATCGGGTGTACATGTCTCCAATGGTCTCACTCGGTTTATTTCGAAACAACTCATAAGAATGTACTAAAAGATTAATTTTTGACTCCTTCACTCTATTAGTACCTTTATGCATTCTTCGAGTTTGTGCCAAATATCAAAAGCAGTTTCACAAATGGACACACAATTAAACTCGTTTTTATCCAAGGCACAAAATAAGGCATTCATAGCCTTTGCGTTTAAAGCAAAAGCCTTCTTCTCCAATTCATTCCAATCGTTCATTGGAAGAAAAGACTTTTGAAAGTCATTTTCTATAATATTCCATAATTTAAAATCTATTGAAATTAGGAAGATCTTCATTCTAGTCCTCCAATATCTGTAATCCATCCCATTAAACATGGGCGGACATGTAATTGAATAGCCGTATAGGTTGTCGACAAATACCATCTCTCTTGGGTTTAAAACTAGATGAGAGTGAACCTTGCTCTGATACCAATTGTTAGGATCAAGAGCGGCACTAAGAGGGGGGGTGAATTAGTGCAGCGAAAAACTTTCGATATTTCAGAAAATTGTTTGTTTCGTTTAAAACCGATTCTGACGAAAATGCTTTCGATTCAATCTATTTTGGAGAGAAGTTGAACTCAAAAGTTTTCGTAAAAGTGTAAGAGAAGATTAAGGAGGTTTGAAGTAAAGTAAATTTGCACAAATGAAAAGCAAACCAGAATTTAGAGTGGTTCGGTCAACGTGACCTACATCCACTTTTGGATTCCTCCTCCGACGAGGTCTCCGGTGTCCACTAAAGGCCTTCCTTCAATAGGTGAAGACTAACCACCTCTTTTACAGCACTTTCTCCTTTTCACAAGTTTAGGAGAGAACCCTTACAAGTCTTACACCTCTCTTGAATGATCTCAAAACTTAAAAAGGGAGGAGGACTCTAGCACTTGTTTACTATACTTTTACACCCCAATAACTCAAGATTATCTCAATACTTTTTGTGCCCTTTCATGCAGAAAAGGGTGGGGTTTTATAAGCCTCAATGATTTCAAAAATGGAGCCAAAAAATGTCTCATCCCGGATTTCTGAGGTATTGGCGGTACCACCGCCATTACTGGGTGGTACCACCGCCTGCCACCTGACACTAGGCGGTACCACCACCCAGTCTGGGCGATATGACCGCTTGATAGAGCTCGGAGGTTGAGCTTCGGAGGTACCACCGCCCAGAATTCTTGGGGTGCTATTTCCCAGGAAGTGCCATCGCCGACCCTAGCAGTGCCACCATTGGCTAGGCTTTCAGTATCCTGGTTGGGCCTTGAATCCGGCCCAAACCAGCCTAACTTCAGGCCCAATTAGCCCCTAATTAAGTTATTAGGATTACCTCCCAATCCTAACTTAATTTACGTTGTAACTACAATAATTAAGACATGATTACAACACTTCATGTTCCAATGCGTCAATTGCTCTTTCGGTAAGCTTCCAGCGTACTTCCAGCGAACATCCAACGAACTCTCGACAATGCTCCGGCGGACTCCCAGCAAGCTCCCGGACTTTACGACGATCTTCTTGGCAAGCTTTGACGAGTTTCTTCGGCAAGCTTTTGGACTTCTCGGTTGGTTTTGGCAAAACTTCCGATGAACGTCTGGACTTCCAGTGAACTCTCGAACTCCCAACGTGATCACGATCTTGACTCCGGCACAATACCTGCTTTATGTCTTTTTTTTTTTTTTTTTTTTTTTTTTTTTTTTTTTTTTTTTTTTTTTTTTTTTTTTTTTTTTTTTTTTTTTTTTTTTTTTTTTTTTTTTTTTTTTTTTTTTTTTTTTTTTTTTTTTTTTTTTTTTTTTTTTTTTTTTTTTTTTTTTTTTTTTTTTTTTTTTTTTTTTTTTTTTTTTTTTTTTTTTTTTTTTTTTTTTTTTTTTTTTTTTTTTTTTTTTTTTTTTTTTTTTTTTTTTTTTTTTTTTTTTTTTTTTTTTTTTTTTTTTTTTTTTTTTTTTTTTTTTTTTTTTTTTTTTTTTTTTTTTTTTTTTTTTTTTTTTTTTTTTTTTTTTTTTTTTTTTTTTTTTTTTTTTTTTTTTTTTTTTTTTTTTTTTTTTTTTTTTTTTTTTTTTTTTTTTTTTTTTTTTTTTTTTTTTTTTTTTTTTTTTTTTTTTTTTTTTTTTTTTTTTTTTTTTTTTTTTTTTTTTTTTTTTTTTTTTTTTTTTTTTTTTTTTTTTTTTTTACTACTATTGTAGTTAATCCTGCATACTTTTCTCAACATATAGATTAGATCAAACAAATTACAATTGACTTCATCATCAAAATCCGAGATTTAACAATCATGACTATATTTTTTACTATTTGATTGGGTTTAGATTTGATTAAATGTGGGAAAAGTTAAAATTTTGATTAATATTGACCTTGATCATTTTTTATTTTTTGACTTAATTAGGTTGATGTTTTGCTCAATTTTAGATTTACCCAATTAAATAAAATTGATTGATTTAATTTAATATTTTATATAGAAATAAAAAAATATAAATTATGATTTCAATACTCAAAAGTAGCAAAGGATAGTATTAGCACTACATAGATAATCTTGAGTGAACACTGGATATGTCAATATTTCACCCAAAGATGAAATATGGATGATATCAATAGTTTATCATATCTTGTAAAAGACAAAGTATTAATGTTGTTTTATATTTTTGTAGTGGTACTTTCTTCCATACATTCTCATGCTTTTAGTGTCTTTGTCTTCTCTGGATCAAATTATTTAGAATAGTTAGAGCATGTGCAATTCATACTATGCATATTAGATCTTGACTTATCATTGCTTGTTGAAAGGCCCGCAGACTTGATTGATGAAAGTATTGTGAAATAGATTAATAAAATGAATACTTAGGAAAGATCTAATAGACTTAGTTTAATGTTTATAAAAATGACGATTGCAAATAATATAAAGAGTTTATTATCGATTACATCTTGCGCACGAGAATGTTTAAGGGCTATTGAAGGTATATTTAAATTTGCTAATAAATCATTGATTGGCACATAAATGAAGGAATTAGCTACGACTTAGTATGATGGTACTCGAGGAATTCAAGATCACATCCTCAACATGGCTAACAAAGCTGTAAAACATAAAACATTAAGCATGAATGTTGATGAGTCTTTTCTCGTGTAGTTCATTCTAAATTCTCTTCTTCAGTTTGGCTCATTCAAGATTCACTATAATACAAATAAGGATAAGTGGGACTTGAATGAGTTAACTAGTATGTATGTTCAGGAAGAATTAAGATTAAGATACGAAAGTTTTTATAATGTTATGACTACTACTCAAGGAGCTAGTAACAAGAAAAGAAAGTTGAAGCGTCATCCATCAAAAAAAATTGTCAAGTCTGGAAATGTTAAGTAGATTAATGAAAAGAAAGTTTTCACATTAAAGTGCTTCTTTTATGACAAGAAAAAGTATGTGAAGAAGGACTGCATTAAAAGCAAGACTTAGTTTGAAAAGAAATATATAAACTCGACCTTTATATGTTTCGAATCAAATATTACAAAAGTTCCTTCTAATACTTGGTGGATTGATTTTGGTGCTTCAACTCATGTTATCAATAATATACAGAGATTTCTTTTAACCCGAAAACCAAAACAACATAAAATATTCATCATTATGGGAAATTGTCTCAAAGCGAAAATGATATCAATAGGAACTTATCGCCGACACCTAGAGAAGGGTCATCTGATGGAACTTGCTAACACATTATGTTCCTACTATTTATAGAAATTTAGTTTCTCTATCGAGAATTGATGAGTTAGGATATTGTCTTTCTTTTGGTAATAGTAAACTCAATATATTTTATGATTCAATAAAAGTTGGGTTTAGAATTTTGTATGATAGTTTGTATAGAATTAATTTGAATCTTTAGTTTGCAAAGACATTATTGATCCTACAATTAAATATTGGAATAAAACGTAATTTCAATAATGAAAGATCTTCTATATTGTGGCATATCTCCAAGGAAAGAATTAAAAGATTAGTGAAGGATAATATTTTGAAAGATTTAGACTTAACTAATTTTGATGTTTACATAGATTGCATTAAGGGAAAGCAAACTAAGTATATAAAGAAAAATACCACAATAAGTAAAGAACTCTTTGAGATTATTTATACTGATATCTTTGGACCACTTCACATTCCTTGTTTTAGTGGAGAAAGCTATTTCATCACATTTATAGATGACCTATTCAGATATGACTATGTGTATCTGATATATTAAAACTCTCAAGTCGTTGACACTCTTAAAGTGTACATAAATGAGAATAAGGATAACTCGATAGAAAAGTTAAAATTGTCAGATCTAATAAGGGTGGTGATTTTAGGGTAGATATGATGAATCCGGTTAAAATGTTGATCTTTTTGCATGATTCTTCAAAAAATGAGGTTTTCGTGCCCAATATGCTACTAGGTGTGTCACGGTAGAATGGCATTATTGAAAGGTGAATCTGTACTCTTATGAGTATGATGAGCTATTCCTCTATACTAGAGTCAATATGGGGTGAAGCTCTTAGAACAACTATGTATATCTTGAATAGGGTTTCTAGTAAGTTAGTTCCATCAACTCATTGGAGTTATAGATTGGTAAAAAACCCAATCAGAGACATTTACATATTTGGGGGTATCCTATTGAGATAAGTCTTCAATCCACATGAAAGAAATTAGATCTAAGAACTATTTTTGAATATTTTATTTATTATCCAAAAAAATTCAAGGAATATAAATTTTATTGTTCTAATCATAGTACAAGGATAGTAGAATCTAATAATGCAAGATTTCTAGAAAATAGCAAAATCAGTGAGAGTGAAAAATCTCGAAGGATCAATTTTGATATAGAGAAGATATAGGTTAATTCCCCTTTATTATCTCCTATTAAAGATATTATTGTTCCTTAAATCACTGAGAGAATTGGTGAGGGTGAACAACAAAATAACATTGATGAACTCTCATATGATATTGATGTTGCTGCTAATGATCTTGTAGAACAATCATAACATAGGGATGAAAAGGGACCCCTTATCGTTTTCACAAGCCATGAAAAGTAGTGATTCTAAAAAATGGTATGATGTAATAAATAAAGAGTTAAAATTGATGGACTAGAATGGTGTTTGGGAACTCATTGAATTGCCCAATAATTGTAAAAGAGTATGTTGCAAATGGGTCTTTAAGGCAAATGTAATTCAACGGGCAATATCGAATGATATAAAGCCAAACTTGTAATCAAAAGTTTTTCTCAGAAAGAAGGCATTAACTATAGTAAGACCTTTTCTCCACTTTCTAAAATGGACTCGTTGATGATTGTTATAATATTAGTAGTTCATTATGATCTTAAGTTATATCAAATGGATGTGAAAATAACATTTTTGAATGATGATTTAGTTGAGGAAATATATATAGAACAACTTGAAGGATTCACAAAAAAGGGAAAGGATAGTTGGACTTGCGAACTTAAGAAATCTATTTATGACCTTAAACAAGCTTCCAGACAATGATATATAAAGTTTCATGATACCATTACTTCCTTCGGATTTAAGAATAACACTATTGATCAATACATATACCTAAAGGTTAGTGGGAGCAAGTTCATTATATTGATCTTATATGTGGATGATATTTTGCTTGTCAATAGTGATCTTGGTTTATTACATGAAACCAAGATGTTTTTTAACAAGAATTTTAAGATGATTGATATGAATAAGGCAACATGCGTTATTGGTATTGAGACACTCAAGGATATATATCAAGGGTTGTTAGGATTATCTCATAAATGATATATTGACCTAGTCTTGGTGAGATTTAATATGTAGCCTTATTTAGCCAATGATATATTTATTATTAGAGGTGAAAATTTTAGTCAAAATCAATGTCCAAAAAATGACTTAAAAAGGAATCAAATGAAGGATATTCTTTATGCGTATGTAGTTAGAAGTTTATTATATACTCAAGCTTATACATGACCAGATATTAGTTTTGCAATTGCACTGTTGGATAGATATAAAAGCAACCTAGGAATGAAATATTAGAATACTACAAAGAAAGTAATGAGATATCTGTAGGGTACGAAAAACTATATGCTCACATATAGGATATCATATTAGCTTAAAGTGATGGGATATTTAGTTGCTGATTTTGCAAATTGCCTCGACAGTAGGAAGTCCACTTCAAGATTTATGTTTATATTAGCTAGAGGGGCAATTTCTTAGAAAAGTAAAAAGCAATTGCTTATTGCATCATCAACAATTAAAGTTGAATTTGCAGCATGACTTGAGATCACAAATCAAGTTTCATGGTTATGAAATTTCATCTTAGGACTTGACGTAGTGACTTAATTGTCAATTCGTTGAAGATATTTTGTTATAACACCGTAGTAGTTTTCTTCTCTAAGAATAACAAGTACTCTGGTGGTTCTAAACATATCGAGATAAAATACTTAGTGGTTAGAGAAAGAGTTCAAAAACAACAAGTGTTAATTAAGAACCTAAGCACCACTATAATGATTGCTGATCCAATTCCTAAAGCTTTATAGTCTAAGATATTTAAAAAACATATTCTTAGAATGAGGCTTGTGAGCAAACCATAAAAGATATAGCGATGCATGTTTAGGTGAATGCTATTATTGATAGTTTTTCTTACCTAATTAAAGTTATTTACTTTTGTATCCTATTTACATTTATGTTTATGTATATTATAGTTGAATGTAATAACAAGATTGTCTTAACAAGACAAATTACATGGGTTATCATGGATTATATTAGGAAAGACTAATAATATTGTAGTACATAGAAGAGAGTATAGCATTGATGATATACAATCGCTATGACTTTTATTGATAGTTGGACTTAATGTAGTATTATGCTTATTGGATTTATTGGCTTGTTTTAAAATTCATGGCCATGTATAAAATGCTTCTCAAAATTTTTAGAATCCAATTAAGTAAAATTATTTTCAAACAACTTTTGTTTTGTTTATTTTGATTTATAGTAATAGGCTAGTTGTTCCTTGTGTTGTGCTAATAGATTGATGGACATGTTTTTTAAGAGATTATCATCAATATTTGCAAGCAAAATATAATTTTGCTAGTAGGTTGTTATGCAAAAGAAAAGAAGAATAATTTATATCTCAATTTCTGGATATGGATAATTAATTATTCTGCTATTAAGGGTTTGACTCTATTAAGGAAAGAAAAATATGAGAAAATTTGGAATAAAATGAAGTAAAATCATTCAAGCAAACAGGGCAAACTTTTGAGAGGTTTAGCTGCTTATGAAGATAGAGGAAAGGTCTAAGAGATAGACTATGGAGTACAAATTAAGTTATAGTTTTTTAATCTCTTGTATTGGTCCTAGCATGGAGAGGTATGGTATTGGTCTGTATAAGTGTATCAGTATACCATTACGTATCGGATATTGGAATTAGCCTTAAAAAATGCTAGAATAAATCTAAGCTAAAACCATTTGGATCTAGAATAGACCTAGGCTCGATCCTAATGGATCTAGCTACATCAAAATCTAGAGATCACATTAAGCTCCAAAATATGTCTAAGCTTTAAAATTTAAGCTAACCATGCAAGAATAAATACAAATTTTAACATAACTAACTAGCTAGATCCACCAAATATAGAGACTGAATTAAGCTCTAAATTTGGTCTAACTGAAATTTAGTCCAAGCATCCAAGAAGAAACATAAACACTAACCTAATTGTATGTTAAAACTTAATGATTTGATTCAGAATTACCTTGATTTAAAATGAAAATGGGATGAATTTACTTTTCTTCTTGTAGAAATCACATCTATTAATGAACTTTATTTAGTTTGAAAAAGTGTTAAGAGAGAATTACATGTGTTTGGATTTGGAAAGTCAATATCATTCTCTCGTTGGATTTTAAGATTTTGATATTTTTTAAATCATTCCTTCGTAGGAGTACAACAAATTTAAAATGATGGACAAGAAATTTATTCTAAAATGGGAGGAATTTACTTCTCTTCTTGCATACATCAACATGCCTTAATGATCTTTAATTAGTTTGAAAAAGTATTAAGAGATAATTATGTGAGTTTCAATTTTGAAAGTGAATATCGTTCTCTCATTGGATTTTATAATTTTGACTGAATTTTAAATTATTCTTTTGTAGGAGCACAACAAATTTAAAATGATGGACATGACATTTCTTCTAACCGCTAGCTTTATAGATAGGCTGATTAGCAGATTGTGTTAAGGAAGAAGGTTCAACTAGATGGAGGTATGTCAGTGGTTCTTGTGTGTAAGTATAATAAAGTTTTTATTTATTATTTTTGAAGATTTAATTCAAAATTTTGACTAAGCTTATATGAGTGATGAAGATCATGATAATAGTCTTCATCAATTGTCGCAATTAATGATTTTGGTGAGCATAATTATCATTCCAACTTTGATCTGCTTCATTTAGTGAGTAGATCCTTCTCTTATGATTTATAGAATAAGCAAGTAATATGTTTTTGTTGCACATTATTTCTTCAAAAAGTTTGAAGACATTAACCTTTTGATAAAAATTAAATCTATTTAGCATGTTCTCCTGTGGCCACTTTCTTCTTTCTAGATATTTTTGCCTCATCTAGCATATCTAGTGCTATATTGATATTCGAACGCATTTAATTATTTTTTATTGATTTCATATTTTAAATCTGATGGATATTGGCTTTTTGGACAACCATTTGGTTTAATATAGCTTCATTGACCTAATGGTGTTCTTGATCCTATCTGATTATCATTAGAAATGATAATCTATATTACACAATCTTGTGGCTATTTAATGTGACTATGACTATATCTAATTTATAAGAAAACTAATGTGCCATAGATTATGTGATTGTAGTTCGATAGAAATTTTATTTTTTATATTGGAATGTTCGTTTTGCCTTCATAGTACATTTGAGAATGCTAATGAAAAGAGTTGCAAAGCTGGGCTACAAGAGACAATCTAAACAAGCAACTGTTTGGTTGTTTTCATTGCTTCAATAAAGAAGGGTTTACTAAATGCATGTTGCTCTAATGATTTGTTTGTCGACACTAATTTAAATCAAACATCTATGGTTTTTTCACTTTGGAAGATGAATGTAGAGGGCTGGGTTTTATCATCTACAAATCTATTGGTGATTGTCTTATTTTAGAATCTTTTTTTTGGGATTTGATAAGGGAGTGTTTTAGTTTGCTACAATCAACTCATGTAAATCTTAATAATTCTATGGTATTCTCTACAACCCATAATGTTTGTCTCATAGTCTTTAATCTAAACTTCTTAAATATGACAGCTCATGAGCATTTATTTCTAGAGGAAGTTAAAGTTATTTCATTTATAGGTGTTATGGTAGGCAAAAAGTTTAAGTTGTTTCAAAAGGAGAGTTAATTCAACTTATCTTCATAACTAAGGAATGTATTAAAGGGGTTATTATCAATTGCAAAGCAATAAATTTCATAGTTTCATGCATTAGTATTTATTTTGATGTTTTAGAGTTAGGGAGGAGTTCAGAAGATTGTAATTGTAGAAACTCTTTAGGTTTCTCTTAACTTTGTATCTCTTTCATAGTTCTACATCCTTACCAATTATGCTAGCTTCAAAAAGGAAATGATATCAAGGTAATTAAAAGATGTTTAGTTTCTTTTTTTCTATTGACAAGTATTAGAAAGATGAAATATGGTGTGATGTTGCTTCTATGGATGCTTGTCATTTATTGTTGGGTAGACCTTAGTATTATAGTAGGAGGGTATTATATGATAGCCACAAATATACTTATTCTTTTAAGGTGAATAAAAAGAAGATTATTTGAACTTCATTACAATCTTTTGAAATCAGTCCACCAAAGAAAAAAGTTGGTGCTTTTATGTTCTATGGTAAATGCAACGGTGAATTAGAAAGGGTTAGTGATGTTTTGGCTTTAGTAGTAGTAGAGGAGAATAAATAACATAATGAGCCACTAGCAATTATGAAACCAATCCTAGAGGAGTTTCATGATATTATACCGAAAGAGATTCGACATAATCTTCCACCTTTGAGAAACATCCAACATCACATTGATCTTATTTCAGGGGCTATCCTACCTAATAAAACAACCTATATAATGAGTCCCAAGAAGCATGAAGAACTTTAAGGCAAGTGGAAGAGTTGGTGAAAAAGGGGTTGATTTATGAGAACATGAGCTCTTTTACAATTCCAGCCTTGTTGGTGCATAAGAAGGATGGTTCTTGAAAAATATGTATGGACAACTACGCCATCAACAAAATCATAATTGATTTTTGTTTTTCCATTCTAATGTTAGATGATTTACTTGATTTTAGATGATTTACTTGATTAATTATGTGGTGCTTCTATTTTATCTAAAATTGATTTGAGGAGTGGCTATCACCAAATTTGAATGAGGCTTGGAGATGAGTGAAAAACAACATTTAATACTAGGGATGACTTATATGAATGGTTGGTTATAATCTAATGCTCCTAGCATTTTTATAAGATTTATGAATCATATACTTAAGTCATGCATTGGGTCTTTGTTATGGTTTACTTTGATGACATATTGATGTATAGCAAGAGTAAGGAGGAGCATATGAATCATTTTAAAGAGATTTTTCTTATTTAAGGTAGCAAAAACTTTATGCTAATATAAAGGAGTGTGATTTCTTTACTCCTAGTGTGGTGCTTTTGGAGTATGTTGTTTTAAAAGATGAGATCATAATAGATAAAAGTAAGGTAGAAGCTATTCTTAATTGGCAACACCTACTTCATTGTAGGATGTGCGGATTTCCATGATTTAACTTCCTTTTACAGAAGATTTATCAAGGGTTTTAGCTCTATTGTTGCTCCAATCACCGAATCCTAAAAGGTAATAAATTTATATGCTCTAATGACACGCAATGATGAGGTAAGTGGCTCAATCAAATCTCATTAGCTTATGATGATTGCTTTCAATGATATATATGACTGAATGTAAAGCTAGTTGGTAAAAATATAAGTTGTTAAAAAATGAGCATGCTTCTCTTGTTAGTGAATTTGATAAATAAAAATGAGCATGATACTTACACTAAATGTAATGAGATAGATTCACTTAAAAAGGAAAATATCTTATAACAAAAAATGTTAAAAATATTAAAATAGATATAAATCACTAAATATGATCCTTGCTAATAAGGGTCATATTCATAGAAAAGAAGGAATTGACTTGTGAGTAATACTCAATAAAAGCTAACCATATTCGTTGAAGGATCTACATTGCATGTCTCACTAGAGATAAATATTTTGTAAAAAATATGGACATTATCCTTTAGATGTTCTCTTAAAGGTATAGTCTACACAATTTAGTTTTGGTTCCTAAAGGAACCCTAAATAACTTAACAACATTAGTCAAAATAGGTAACCTTTTCATGAGGAACCCAAAGCTAAATGGGTATCTAAAGTGAATCCCCTTTTCTTATAGATATGTCGATAATCAAAATATAGGAGTAAAAGATGGTACCTTGATAGTGGATGCTCAAAACACATGACCGGAGATCTAACACACTTTTCTAAGCTCACTAGCCAATACGAAGGATTTGTCACTTTCAGAGACAATAATAAAAGAAAAATTATTGCCAAAGGAAACATAGGTAACAAATCAACATTTTGATTGAAAACATTTTTTAGTAGATGGTTTAAAACATAACTTGCTAAGCATTAGTCAATTGTATGGTAAAGGTTACAATATCAAATTTGAATCGAATGCTTGCATTATAGAAATAACACACATAAATAGATCTTTAATTGTCTTAAGGACCAACAATATCTATACTATTGATCATGATGAGTTTTGTGATGAAACTTGCTTTTCGAGTTTTAAATGACGATGCATGACTTTGGCATAGAAGATTTGACCTATGAAACTAATTTCACAAATTATAACAAAGAACTTGTAAGAGGTTTGTCTAGCGTTAAGTTTGTCAAAGACAAAGTTTATAATGCATGCCAACTAGGAAAATAAATAAAAGGTTGTTTCAAATCAAAGAATCAAATAAGTACCTTTAGACCACTGCAATTGATCCATATGGATTTATTTGGATCAATTGATACAACAAGCCTAAAAGGTAATAATATGCCTTTTAATTATTGATGATTATAATTGATACACTTGGACATACTTCACATAAAAGTGATTATTTTAAATATTTTTTAAAATTTTATAAATTAGTTCAAAATGAAAAGGGTTTTATGATTGTCTCTATTTGATCATGGTGGTGAATTCAAAACCATGACTTTAAAATCTTTATATGATTCAAATGGGTATAACCATAACTTCTCCACTCCAAGAAGCCCTCAACAAATGGAGTTGGTTAAAAAAAAAAAAAAAAAAAAAAAAAAAAAAAAAAAAAAAAAAAAAAAAAAAAAAAAAAAAAAAAAAAAAAAAAAAAAAAAAAAAAAAAAAAAAAAAAAAAAAAAAAAAAAAAAAAAAAAAAAAAAAAAAAAAAAAAAAAAAAAAAAAAAAAAAAAAAAAAAAAAAAAAAAAAAAAAAAAAAAAAAAAAAAAAAAAAAAAAAAAAAAAAAAAAAAAAAAAAAAAAAAAAAAAAAAAAAAAAAAAAAAAAAAAAAAAAAAAAAAAAAAAAAAAAAAAAAAAAAAAAAAAAAAAAAAAAAAAAAAAAAAAAAAAAAAAAAAAAAAAAAAAAAAAAAAAAAAAAAAAAAAAAAAAAAAAAAAAAAAAAAAAAAAAAAAAAAAAAAAAAAAAAAAAAAAAAAAAAAAAAAAAAAAAAAAAAAAAAAAAAAAAAAAAAAAAAAAAAAAAAAAAAAAAAAAAAAAAAAAAAAAAAAAAAAAAAAAAAAAAAAAAAAAATAGGAGTTTACAAGAAATAGTAAGAACCATGCTTAATGAACATAGTCTACCTAAATATTTTGGGTCGAAGTAGTTAACACGACATATTATGTCATGACAGGGTTCTTGTAAGATCGTTACTTTTCAAAATTTCTTATGAATTGTGGACAACAAAAGACACAATATTTCGTATTTTAAAGTTTTTGGTGTAAATGTTTTGTTTTAAATAAAAAAGATGCCTTAGGAAAATTTGATGCAAAATTCGATGAAGGATTTTTCTTGGTTATTCCTCTATGCTAAAGCTTTTCGTGTCTTTAATAAAAGATTTTAATATAAAGGAATCTATTCATGTTGTTTTTAATGAACTTTTCAAATTTAAGAAAAATAATTTTAATGTTTTAAATTTTCATAAAACCTCTCCTTTCCCTAGCAACTTGGATGTATCTTCTTTCAAAAATACTTACCTAAGGATTGGAAGTATGTAGATGCTTATCCTAAAGAGCTAATCATTGGTGATACATCAAAAGGTGTTCAAACTCGCTCTTCATTTAAAAATTTTTGTGCTAATGCAGCCTTCTTGTCTCAAATTGAACCTAAATACATTACCAAAGCCCTGAAAGATGATTCAAGGGTCTTTGCATGCATGAGGAATAAATCATTTGAGAGAATGAGGTATGTAAAGCTTGTTCCTAGACCTAGTGACCATTTAGTAATTGGTACTAAATGATATATTTTTTAAAAACAAACAAGATAAACTTGGTATCGTGGTTAGAATTAAGGCTAGATTAGTGGTCAAAGGTTTCAACCAAGAAGAAGGTATCGATTATAAAGAAACCTTCGCTCCTTTGGCTAGACTTCAAGCCATAAGAAATCTTCTTGCCTATGTTAGCTATAATAATTTTAAGTTATTTTAAATATTTTTTAAAAACAAACAAGATAAACTTGGTATCGTGGTTAGAATTAAGGCTAGATTAGTGGTCAAAGGTTTCAACCAAGAAGAAGGTATCGATTATAAAGAAACCTTCGCTCCTTTGGCTAGACTTCAAGCCATAAGAAATCTTCTTGCCTATGTTAGCTATAATAATTTTAAGTTATTTTAAATATTTTAAAAAATAATTTATTATTATACAAATTTATGTTGATGATATTATTTTAGGATCTTCAAATGAGTTTTTATATGAATCTTTTGCCAATAGTATGAGCCATAAAGTCGAATAAGTTTATAGGGGAATTAACCTTTTTCCTAGGTTACAATCAAACAACTTAGTTATGGAAGCGTTTTTTAGTCAAATTAAATATGCGATAGATCTATTAAAATAATTTAATAAGTATAGTGTTAAGACTATGAATACACCAATGAACCTTCTACAAAATTAGATATGGATATTAATGGAGAATGTTTTGATCAAAAGACTTATAAGGGTATGATATGTTAGTTTATTATACCTCACAGTAACTAGACATGATATTATGTTACTATTGGACTATTACTAGATTTCAATCAAATCTCAAGCAATCTCACTTAAAAGCTGTTAAAAGGATTTTTAGATACCCTAAAGGAACTCCTAGATTATGGTATTGAAAAACTAAAATCTTAAATTGATTGGTTATGCCGATGCTGATTTTACTAGTTGTAAAATAGATAGAAAGCACATCCGGAACATGTCAACTCTTAGGTCATACACTTGTCTCTTGGTCTTCCAAGAAACGAAACTCGGTTGTATTATCTTCAATCGAAGCTGAGTATATAGCCAGCAAGTGCATGTTGTGCACAAGTTATATAGATTGGAAAACACAAAAGAAGATTATGAAATTCACTTGAAAACTACCTTAAAA
>PYDT01000264.1:188064-214043 GCA_004837865.1 Musa balbisiana
AGTGCTAAGTGTCCTCCTCCTCCTTATTTAGCTTTGTGATTAATCTAAGAGAAGTGTGAGGCTTGTAAAAGGTTATATCCTAAACTTGTAAAAAGTAAAAGAGTTGTAAGGGGTAGTTGGTCTTTGTTCATTAAAGGAAGACCATTAGTGGATGTCGTTAGCCTCAATGGAGGAGGAATTGAGAGTGAATGTAGGTCTCGATGACCGAACCACTATAATTTAGTATGCACTCTTCTTTTGCTCTTCATTACTGTTGTTCTCTATTTTAATTACTTATTACATTTACTTCAAATGAAATACACTTTCGATATCATTTCCGATATGGGTTTCATCGAATCAAGCTTTTCAAAATCATTGAAGTTTTTGAATCGACGAAATATTTATCGTAAGCACTAATTCACCCCCCCCCCCCCCCCCCCCCCCCTCTTAGTGCCGACTTGATCCTAACACTTCGCTCATTAAAAGAAGATTGTTAGTGAATGTTGGTGGCCTCGACAGAAAAGAATTTAGGAGTGGACGTAGGTCATAATGACCAAACCACTATAAATTTGGTGTGCATTTCCTTTATCCTCCTCATTGCTATTGCTTTCTAATTATTTGCTTATTACATTTCTCATACTCTAAGTCAAGCACACTTTCGATATCAGTTTTCATCGATCGAATTTTAAAAAATGTAACTTTACGAAAGTATTAATTCACCCCCCCAGTGTCATTACGATCCTAATAATTGGTATCAGATTCAAGTTTTCTTAATTGGTTTAACACCCGAGAGATTAAATGACTTTTGCCGACCATCAAGAGGATCACTCTATCACTCGTCCTCCTATGTTTAATGGGACGGACTATACGTATTGGAAAACATGAATGAGGATTTTTTTGATTTCTATAGACTTTGATTTATGGAATATTGTAGAATGTGATTTTCAAAAATCCTCTAGACCAACGAATAAATGGAATGATCTAGAGAAAAAATCATTTTCTTTAAATACTAAAGCTATGAATACTTTATTTTGTGCATTAGATAAAAATGAGTTTAATCATGTTTCTATATATGAAACTGTATATGATATTTGGCACATACTCGAAGTTACACATGAAGGCACAAGTAGAGTTAAAGAATCTAAAATTAATCTCTTAGTACATAGCTATGAATTGTTTTGAATGAAGCCAAGCGAAACCATGATGACATGTACACCCGTTTAATGGATGTTGTTAATGGTTTGAAAGCTCTTGGTAAATCTTTTACTAATCTTGAACTTATTAATAAAATTTTATGATCTCTTCCAAAAAATTGGGATCTAAAGGTAACTACTATTCAAGAAACAAAAGACTTGAACTATTTTCCTCTTGAAGAACTCATAGGGTCATTAATGACCTATGAAATAACTTGCAAGACATGATGAATGTAAGAACGACCTTCCAAAGAATAGAAAGGATATGACACTTAGAATCAAAGAAAACTACTCAAGCAAAAGCTCAAGTGATGATGACGACTTAGCACTCCTCACGAGAAAATTTAAAAAATTTATAAAAAGGAACAAAACCAATCTTATAAAACAAGACACTAAGAACAAAAATGAACTAAAAAAGAATACAATTATCTACTATAAATGCAAGAAGCTAGGGCACTTCAAAAGTGAATATCCATAATTGAAGAAGAAGGTGCTAGCACAAAAGAAGAAAAAAGCACTCAAGGCGACTTGAAATGAATCAAGTACATCAGAAGACAAGGAGCAAACCAATGAAGATGAGGTGGGTATGTGACTCAACCAAAACTCATTTATCTTATGATGAATTACTTAATATTTTTCATGATTTAAATGATAATTTTAAGTTAGTTAGTAAGAAATATAAATTGTTAAAAAAAAGATTATGCTTCTCTCTCTAGTAAATTTGAAAAGTTAAAAAATGAGCATGACAATTACATGTTAACCTCTTGTACTAAATGTAAAGAGTTAGACCTAGTCAAAAAGGAAAATGTGGTATTACAACAAATATTAAAAAATTTTAAAATTGGAAACAAATCATTAAACATGATCTTTACTAACAAAGGTCGTGTACATAGAAAAGAAGGAATCGACTTTATGAGTAGTAACACTCAACAAAATTCGACTATATTTGTTAAAGGACTCACATTGCATGTTACTCCTAAAATTAAATATAATTTTTATGGTAGATGTGGTCATATGCTTATAAATATTTATTTAAAAAATATATCTCACACAAATTAGTTTGGGTTCCCAAAGAAACCATAAATAACTTAATGCAAATAGTCAAGATAGGTAGATCTATTAATGAGGGACCCAAAGTTAAATGGGTATCTAAAGCAAACCCCCCTTTCTTGTAGATATGTCTACAATCAAAAGTCAGGAGCAAAAGATGGTATCTTGATAGTGGATGCTTAGGGCACATGACCGGAGATCCAATACATTTCTCTAAGCTCACTAGCCAAGACGAAGGATATGTCACTTTTGGAGATAACAAAAGAAAAATTATTGGCAAAGGAAATATATATGACAAATCAAACCTCTTGATTGAAGATGTTTTATTAGTAGATGGCTTAAAACATAACTTATTAAACAATAGTCAATTGTGTGATAAGGTTTATAACATCAAATTTGAATCTAATTCTTGCATTATAGAGATACCACACAAAAATAGATTTATAATTGTCTTAAAGACTAATAATGTGTATACTATTGATCTTGATGATTTTTATGATGAAACTTGCTTTTCGGTTTTAAATGATGATGCATGGCTTTGGCATAGGAGATTAGGTCATGTAAGTATAAAATTAATTTCATAAATTACAACTAAAGAACTTATAAGAGGTATATCTAGAATTAAATTTGTCAAAGATAAAATATGTGATGTATGCCAACTAAGTAAACAAATAAAGAGTAGCTTTAAATCTAAAAATTAAATAAGTTCCACTAAACCACTACAATTAATTCATATGGATTTATTTGGATCAATTGATATCATAAGTCTATGAGGTAATAAATATGCTTTTATGATTATTGATGATTATAGTAGATATATTTGGACATACTTCTTGGCACATAAAAGTGATTGATTTAAATATTTTTCAAAGTTTTGCAAACTAGTTCAAAATGAAGATTTTTATGATTTTCTCTATTCATAGTGATAATAGTGGTGAATTTAAAAATCATAATTTTTAAAATTTTTATGATTTAAATAGGTATGACCATAATTTCTCCACTATAAGAAATCTATAATAAAATAGAGTTGTTGAGAGAAAAATATGCGTTTACAAGAGATGACAAGAACCGTGCTTAATGAACATAGCCTACCCAAATACTTTTGAGTCGAAATCATTAACACAATATGATATGTCATAAATGTTAGGATCAAGAGCAGCATTAAGAGGGGGGGGTGGTGAATTAGTGCAGCAGTAAAGACATCAATTTCATAAAATATTTCGTACATTCGATGAAAACCAATTCGGAAGAAGTTCGTACGTTCGTTAGAAGTTCTGTCGGAATTGATTGAGAAGTCCAGGAGCTTGCCAAAGAAGCTTGTCGAAACTCGCTAAGAAGATTGTCATGAAGTCTAGGAGCTTGCTGGGAGTCCGTTGAAACATTGCCGAGAGATCATTGGAAGTTCACAAGAAGCTCGTTAGAAGAAACTTGACTTACAGACTTGTTTAGCATAGAAAATGTCTTAAATTTCATAGTTAGCACATATTGGGATTAGAATTGGGCCAACCTAATTAGGGGCCAGTTGGGCCCATGTAACGATTGTGTTGGGCCCAATGAAAGGCCCAAACAGTGACCCAAGAGGTAGCACCATCATGGCATAGTCTCCGAGAGACTGTCAGGCGGTGTTACCGCTAGCTTGGGCGGTGGTACCGCCTAGTTCAATGTCAGTGTCAGACTGACACTGGCGGTGGTACCGCCCAACACAGGCGATGGTACCCCCGTACCCTAGAGACTCGGGATGAGATGTTTTTAGGTTATAAGTTTGAATCAACTTGAGGTAAATAAATACCTCTCTCATCCCTGGTTAACATACATAAGCATAGAGAATTTAAAAGTGAGAAAATCTTGTTGCAATCCCTTGAGAAATTCCCTCCTCTACTCTACGTCTAGAATTTTGTTTAAGAAAAGAGTGAGTGCTTGTAAAGGTTGTCTCCTAAACCTGTGAAAAGGAGAAGAGGGGTGTAAAAGGTGGTTGGTGTTCACCTATTGAAGGAAGACCGATAGTGGATGCCGGTGGTCTCGACGGAAGAGGAATCGATAGAGTGGATGTAGGTCATGACGATTGAACCACTATAAAATTTGGTTTGCATTTACTTTTGAGCAATTTACATTTACTACAAATCATCTTACTTGCTCACTGCTCAACTGCCTTACACTCTTCCGTATGCTTTCAAGCTATCCTTACAAAACGGGTTTAATCGAAATGAAAGGATTTTCGAAATTGATAATTTTATCGCTGCACTAATTCACCCCCCCCCCCCCTCTTTGTGCCGACTCATTCCTAATACTTCCAACAAACTCCCGACGAACCCTTAGTGAGTCTTTTGGTGTGCTTTCGGTGATCTCCCAACGAACTCTTGGCGATCTTCCGACGAGCTTTCGACGAGTCTTTTGGCGATCTCCTGATGAACTCTCAGTGAGCTCCCAGTCTATCATCCAATCTTCGACTCCGGCCCATCAATTGCTTTACACTTTACCGCTATCGTAGTTAATCCTGTACACATATCTCAACACATAGATTAGATCAAATAATTTACTAATTGATTTCATCATCAAAATCCGAGATTCAACAATAAACAAGGTTCTCGTAAGACCACTACTATCTAAAACTCCTTATGAATTATAGAACAATAAAAGACCCAACATTTTTTATTTTAAAGTTTTTGTTTGTAAATGTTTTATTTTAAATGAAAATGATGCCTTAAGAAAATTTGATGTAAAATCCGATGAAGGCATTTTTCTTGGATATTCCTCTATTTCTAAAGCTTATTGTGTCTTTAATAAAAAAACATTGGTTATCGAGAAATCTATCCATGTTGTTTTTAATGAGTTTTTTGAATTTAAGAAAATGATCTTGATGATGATTTTGATTTTGATACTTTAAATTTAAATGAAAATTCTCCTCTCTCTCAAATAATGTGGATGCATCTACTTCCAATGAATCCTTATCCAAGGAACGTAAGTATGCAGATGCTCATCCTATGGAGTTAATCATTAGAGATACATCAAAAGATGTTCAAACTTGTTCTTCATTTAAAAATTTTTATGCTCATGTTGCCTTTTTGGCTCAAATTGAACCTAAATGCGTTGACAATACTCTAAAAGATGACTTATGAGTTTTTAGAATGCATGAAGAGTTAAATCAATTTAAGAAAAATAAGGTGTGGATGCTTATTCCTAGACCTAATGACCATCTTGTAATTGGCACTAAATGGGTCTTTAGGAATTGCTAGTCATAGGTGTCTTGCAAGCCAATTGTTAGGAAATCTAGGGGGCGACATCACATGCATAGCGAAAGAACAAAAAACAAATTTCCTAATTTCCCAAAGGTTTGTTCGTCGTCGTGTGAAGATTGGTGTGCAAAAACTCATGAAACTTAAAACTGCGTATAAGATAAATTGTGTTACCTAGGAAGATCGTATATCCCTAAATCCCTATAGATCTCTAGGAGAGGATGAAGGAGGTCAAGTGCCCTCCTCTCTAGTAGTGATCCACACAGCAGGGCTACGATGATGCTCCTCAAAACTCCAGGCCTGTTTTGAGGTGGAGAGGGGGAGGAGAATAGGAGAGGCAAGCAAAAGCTCTAGCCTATGAACCACTGAATCCCTCTTATTTATAGAGGTCCATTTTTAAACCCTAATGGATCCTCCCCTATTAGGTATTAGATCTACATCCAATTACCCAAGCCTCATGGGCTTTTATTGGATCTCATTCATAGGATCCAATAATTCAGGGGCTTATTGGATATCCAATAAGATAGGGGCTCCGGCAGATATCTCATATATGAACCTCTACTCATCGCAACACCTACCATATGTGTGTGACCTTCTAGGCCCAATATCGAGCTGGCCGTGAGTCATACCTGTTAGAACTCCTTCTAGCTTATTGATTATTATCTCCATAATAATTCACTTGACTCATCGATTGCGGACGTACTAGGCCACTACGTCGCAGTCCTTAGACGATACAGGGGAATCCAATCCATTGGACCTATCTGTCCTTAGTTAACATGTACCTATAGTCCCTCATCCATCTAATCAGATTCTCCCGGAGAACTCTTTCTTTCTCAATTCGAATGACCCTAGCTAGGGATTTATCTAAGCAAAAACACATTGGATATTCCTCTCATGACACCGAGAGTGGATGATCCTCTATCGATACTCAATAACCCTCGTAAGGTTGACTACCACTCCCGATGACCGGCTGTACTAGATCTGGGACATCCAAACCTATAAGTCTGGTATCAAATAGTAGAGCACTCATGCAGGACATCCTTGGTGTCTCAAGTCTAAGGACTATTGAATTTTGAATTTTGATGATGAAACCAATTGATAAGTGTTTATGATTTAATTTACGTTTTGAGTGATGCAGGGTGCTTCGATCAGGATGAGACAATTAAAGCAGGAAGAATCATGTTGGGCCAGAGGAACATATTAGAAGATTAGATGTCGAGCCGGAGGATCGGTCGACGTATCGACAGAAGGCATCAAGTCATGGATTCGGGCATCAGACCAATAAGAGCTGATATTGCGCCAAGGATATCGGAGTTGAGTCAATTAGCCGATTGGGCAATAGGCCGTAAGAGAGGATGATGCGCTGAATAATCGGACGAAGCGTCGAGGGACCAATGACATGCCGGACAACATGATTCATGTTTAGTATTAATTGTCTAGATCGAAGTGTATTTTTACATGTGTAGGATTAACTACGATAGCAAGGCATAAAGCAAAATGAAGTCCCGGAGTCTAGTATGCGATTTCGTTGGGAGTTCAAGAGTTCATCAGAAGTTCTATCGGAATTGACCGAGAAGTCTCGGAGCTTGCCAGGGAAGCTCATTGTAACTTGCCAAGAAGATCATTGTGAAGTCCAAGAGCTTGCTGGGTGTCTGTTGGAACATTGTCGAGAGATCGTCGGAAGTTCACCGAAAAATCATCGAAAGCTCACTAGAAGAAACCTAGACTTATGGACTTTGTTTAGCTTAGTAAATATCTTAAAATTCATAGTTAGCATATAATTGAGATTAGAATTGGGCCAACCCAATTAGGGGACAGTTGGGCCCAAGTTTGGGCTATGTTGGGCTAAGAGAAAGGCCCAAACAATGACCAAATAATGACCAAACAGGTGAAACCGTCATGGCACAATCTTCGAGACTATGTCAGGTAGTGGTACCGCCAATCTGGGCAGTACTGTCTTTTAGGTGGTGGTATTGCCAGATTGGGCAGTGGTACCGCCCAATGTCAGACTACAGGCGGTGGTACCACCCAGTGTCAGACTGCAGGCGGTGGTACCACCCAATATAGGCGATGGTATCACCCGTACCTTAAAATTTCATAGGTTTGAATTTTGGGTTCCAAATTTGAATCTATTTGGGGCCTATAAATGCCCTAGCTATTCCTACATGGATTAGAAAGAAATATTGAGCAAAAACCTATGATTCTAAAGTTGTAAACCTTAGAAGTTGAGTTCCCTGCTCTCAAAGCTTAGAGAGAGCTCTCAAGGAGGTGTGAAAGGGATACCTTGTAAAAGAGGGTTGTAAAAGGTTGTCTCCTAAACCTATGAAAAGGAGAAGAGGGGTATAAAAGGGTAGTTGGTCTTCGCCCATTGAAAGAAGACCGATAGTGGATGCCGGTAGCCTCGACGGAAGAGGAATCGACGAAGTGGATGTAGGTCATGACGACCGAACCACTATAAAAATCTGGTTTGCGTTTCTCTTATGCAATTTACTTTACTGCAAACCACTTTACTTGCTTTACATCCACTATGTTCTTTCGTACACTTTCAAAGTTAATACATTTATGAAACGGTTTTTCGTTAGAAACAGATTTAATCGCAATGAAGTTTTGAACTGACGTAATTTTAACCGCTACACTAATTCACCCCCCCTTCTTACTGCCTACTCTTTTCCTAACAATTGATATCAGAGCCTCATGATTTCTCCTTTGGTTTAACACCCAAGAGAAATGGCTTTTCTCGGCTTTCAAGAGGGACTTTTTCTCATTCGTCCTCCCTTGTTCAATGGGATGGACTACACTTATTAGAAAACTCGAATGAGAGTTTTCTTACTTTCTATGAATTTAAACTTATGGAATATCATTGAAAACATATTTCAAAAGTCTTCTAACTCTAATGAATCAATGGAATGATTTGGAGAATAAAACTTTTTCTTTAAATGCTAGAGCGATGAATGCTCTATTTTGTGCCTTAAACAAAACTGAATTTAATTGGGTTTCTACTTGCGAAACGGCTTTTGACATTTGGCACATTCTTGAAACCACTCATAAAGGCACAAGTAGATTAAAAGTTTCGAAGGTTAATCTTTTAATGCACGATTTTAAACTATTTTTGAATGAAGCCAAGCGAAACCATTGTTGACATGTACACCGATTTTACGAATGTCATTAATGGTTTAAAAGCTCTTGGCAAATGCTTCTCTAATTTTGAACTTATTAACAAGATTTTACGATTACTTTCTAAAAATTAGGATTGGAAAATAACGGCTATTCAAGAATCAAAAATTTGAATACTTTTTTGATCGAAGAACTTATCGGGTCTCTAATTATTGAATCTCAGATTTTGATGATGAAGTCAATTGTAATTTGTTTGATCTAATCTATATGTTGAGAAAAATGTGTAGGATTAACTACAATAGCAGTAAGACATAAAGTAGGTGTTGTCCCAGAGTCAAGATCGAGATCACATTGGGAGTTCGAGAGTTCGATGGAAGTCCGGACGCTCGTCAGAAGTTCTATCAGAACCAACCGAGAAGTCCAGGAGCTTGCCAAAGAAGCTCGTCAGAACTTGCCAAGAAGATTATTGTGAAGTCTAGGAGCTTGTCGGGAGTCCATCGGAACATTGTCGAGAGTTTGTCAGATGCTCGCCAGAAGTATACCGATAGCTCACCGGAAGAGCAATTGACTAACCGGAACAATATGCACTGTAATCATGTCTTAGTTATCGTAGTTAGAGCATAAATTAAGTTAGGATTGTGAGGTAATCCCACTAACTTAATTAGGGGCCAATTGGGCCCTTAACACGGCTGAATTGGGCCGAATTGAGCACCCAATTCAAACCCTGAATTCCTGGCTGATGGTGGGACTACTTGGAAAGCAGTGCCCCAGGATTTCTAGGTGGTGGTACTGCCCAGACTGGGCGGTGGTACCACCGGAAATTATTACTACCAATGGTGGTACCGCCCCTGGTTAAGCAGTGGTATCGCTAGAGCTCGGTCTCTAAGGTCTGTCAAGCGGTGGTACTGCCTAGATTGGGTGGTGGTACCACCTAGTGTCAGGTGCCAGGTGGTGGTACCGCTAGTACCCCAAAATCTAGGGATGGGACATTTTTAAGCTCCAATTTTAAAGCCATTGGTGCCTATAAAAACCTCACCCTTTTTGGCATGAAAGAGCACGAAAACTATTGAGATAATCTTGAGTTATTGGGGTGTCAAAGTGTTGTAAACAAGTGCTAGAGTCCTCCTCCTCCCTTTCTAAGTTTTGAGATCATACAAGAGAGGTGTGAGACTTTTAAGGGTTCTCTCCTAAACTCGTGAAAAGGAGAAAGCGCTGTAAAAGAGGTGGTTGGTCTTCACCTATTGAAGGAAGGCCTTTAGTGGATGCCGGAGACCTCGTCGGAGGAGGAATCCGAAAGTGGATGTAGGTCACGTTGGTCGAACCACTCTAAATTTTGGTTTGTTTTTCATTTGTGTAAATTTACATTACTACAAAACCTCCTTAATCTTCTCTTGCACTTTTACGAAAGCTTTCGAGTTCAACTTCTCTCCGAAAAAGATTGAATCGAAACCATTTTCGTCATAATCGGTTTTAAACAAAATGAATAATTTTCTAAAATATCGAAAGTTTTCCGCTACACTAATTCATCCCCCCTCTTAATGCCGCTCTTGATCCTAAGAATTGGTATCAGAGCGAGGTTCACTCTCATCTAGTTTTAAACCCAAGAGAGATGACATTCACTAGCAGCCCAGAGGGCCATTTTTATTACACGTCCGCCCATGTTCAATGGGACGGATTACATATATTAGAAGACTAGAATGAGGATCTTCCTAATTTCAGTGGATTTCAAACTATGAAATATTGTGGAAAATAGATTTCAAAAGTCATCTCTTCCAATGAACGATTGGAATGAGTTGGAGAAGAAGACTTTTTCTTTAAATGCAAAGGCTATGAATGCCTTGTTTTATGCCTTAAATAAAAATGAGTTTAATCGTGTTTTCATTTGTGAAATGACATTTGATATTTGGTACACACTTAAAGTGACTCATGAAGGCACTAGTAGAGTGAATGAGTCAAAAATTAATCTCTTAGTGCATTCTTATGAGTTGTTTCGAATGAAACCGAGTGAGACTATTGGAGACGTGTACACTCGATTTATGGATGTTGTCAATGGTCTAAAAGGACTTAGTAAAGGTTTCTCGGATTTTGAACTCATTAATAAGATTTTAAGATCACTTCCAAAAAGTTAGGATCCTAAAGTAACTATCATTCGAGAGGCCAAAGATCTAAATAATTTTCTAAAATATCGAAAGTTTTCCGCTACACTAATTCATCCCCCCTCTTAATGCCGCTCTTGATCCTAAGAATTGGTATCAGAGCGAGGTTCACTCTCATCTAGTTTTAAACCCAAGAGAGATGACATTCACTAGCAGCCCAGAGGGCCATTTTTATTACACGTCCGCCCATGTTCAATGGGATGGATACACATATTAGAAGACTAGAATGAGGATCTTCCTAATTTCAGTGGATTTCAAACTATGAAATATTGTGGAAAATAGATTTCAAAAGTCATCTCTTCCAATGAACGNTCTTAAAAAACTATACAAAAACACATCTATGATTGCACTAAAACAAAATAACTCATACACTATTGACATTAATGATCTTTGCAATGAAATGTGTTTTTCTGTTTTGAATGATGATGCTTGGCTTTGACATAGGAGATTAGGTCATGCTAGCATAAAACTAATCTCTCAAATTTCATCTAAAGAACTCGTAAGAGGAATTCCTCATATCAAGTTCATCAAAAATAATGTGTGTGATGCATGTCAACTAAGAAAACAAATAAAATGTAGCTTCAAACCTAAGAACCAAATAAGCACCTCTATACCTTCATAATTGATCCATATCGACTTTTTCGGACCAATTGTTGCATCAAGCCTAGGAGGTAGCAAATACGCATTTGTCATCGTGAATGATTATAGTAGATACACATAGACTTATTTTTTGGTACACAAAAGTGAATGCTTTAGGTATTTCTCAAAGTTTTGTAAACTTGTTCAAAATGAAAAGGGTTTTATGATTTCATCAATTCGAAGTGATCATGGTGGTGAATTTCAAAACCGTGATTTTAAAAAATTTTGTGAATCTAATGCTTGCATTCTTAAAAAACTATACAAAAACACATCTATGATTGCACTAAAACAAAATAAAAATGTAGCTTCAAACCTAAGAACCAAATAAGCACCTCTATACCTTCATAATTGATCCATATCGACTTTTTCGGACCAATTGTTGCATCAAGCCTAGGAGGTAGCAAATACGCATTTGTCATCGTGAATGATTATAGTAGATACACATAGACTTATTTTTTGGTACACAAAAGTGAATGCTTTAGGTATTTCTCAAAGTTTTGTAAACTTGTTCAAAATGAAAAGGGTTTTATGATTTCATCAATTCGAAGTGATCATGGTGGTGAATTTCAAAACCGTGATTTTAAAAAATTTTGTGAATCTAATGCTTGCATTCTTAAAAAACTATACAAAAACACATCTATGATTGCACTAAAACAAAATAACTCATACACTATTGACATTAATGATCTTTGCAATGAAATGTGTTTTTCTGTTTTGAATGATGATGCTTGGCTTTGACATAGGAGATTAGGTCATGCTAGCATAAAACTAATCTCTCAAATTTCATCTAAAGAACTCGTAAGAGGAATTCCTCATATCAAGTTCATCAAAAATAATGTGTGTGATGCATGTCAACTAAGAAAACAAATAAAATGTAGCTTCAAACCTAAGAACCAAATAAGCACCTCTATACCTTCATAATTGATCCATATCGACTTTTTCGGACCAATTGTTGCATCAAGCCTAGGAGGTAGCAAATACGCATTTGTCATCGTGAATGATTATAGTAGATACACATAGACTTATTT
This sequence comes from Musa balbisiana, assembly GCA_004837865.1. Lineage (NCBI taxonomy): Eukaryota > Viridiplantae > Streptophyta > Magnoliopsida > Zingiberales > Musaceae > Musa > Musa balbisiana. The sequence goes on from PYDT01000264.1 coordinate 200,457, forward strand.
TTTGGTACACAAAAGTGAATGCTTTAGGTATTTCTCAAAGTTTTGTAAACTTGTTCAAAATGAAAAGGGTTTTATGATTTCATCAATTCGAAGTGATCATGGTGGTGAATTTCAAAACCGTGATTTTAAAAAATTTTGTGAATCTAATGGATACAACCATAACTTCTCTACTCTAAGAAATCCTCAACAAAATGGAGTAGTAGAAAGAAAGAATAGAAACTTGCAAGAAATGGTAAGAATCATGTTAAATAAACATAGCCTACCCAAATATTTTTGAGCTGAAGCGTAAATACAACATGCTATGTTATGAATAGGGTTCTAGTAAGACCACTACTTTCCAAGACTCCTTATGAGTTGTGGAACAACAAAAAACTCAATGTTTCATACTTTAAAGTTTTCAGATGTAAATGTTTTATTTTGAATAAAAAAGATGCCTTGGTAAATTTGATACAAAATCCGATAAAGGAATTTTTCTTGGCTATTCTTTTGTTTCTAAAGTATTTCATATCTTTAACAAAAGAACCTTGATTATAGAAGAATCTATTCATGTTGTTTTTAATGAAATTTCTGAAGTTAAGAAAAATGATTTTGATGATGATGTTAATTTGATGTTTTGAATTTAAATGATTCCCCTTCTCTATCTAACAACTTGGATGCATCTTCTTACGAACCTTCTTTATCGAAGGAATGGAAGTATGTAGATGCTCATCCTAAGGATCTAATTATAGGAGACACATCGAAAGGAGTTCAAACTCGTTCTTCTCTTAAAAATTTTTGTACCAACATCGCTTTTCTCTCCCAAATTGAACCTAAAAGCATTAACGAGGCCATAAAAGATGATTCATGGGTCATTGCAATACTAGAAGAGTTAAATCAATTTGAGAGAAATAAGGTGTGGAAGCTTGTTCCAAGGCCAAATGGTCATTTAGTTATTGGTACTAAGTGGGTTATTAGAAACAAGCAAGATGAATCTGGTATCGTGGTTACAAATAAGGCTAGACTAGTGACCAAAGGTTTCAATTAAGAAAAAGGTATCGGTTATGAAGAGACCTTCGCTTTTGTGGCTTGATAGAAATCATAAGGATCCTCCTTGCCTATGCTAGTAATAATAATTTTAAATTATTTCAAATAGATATTAAAGTGCTTTTTTTAATGGCTTTATTTCCAAAGAAGTTTATGTTGAACAACCTCCCGGATTTGAGAGTGATAATCTCCCTAATCATATGTTTAAATTGACTAAAGCTCTCTATGGATTAAAACAAGCCCCTAGGGCTTGGTATGAGAGACATAGCTTATCTCTTATCGAAAATAATTTCTCTAAAGGCAAGGTCGATACTACATTATTTATCAAAAATTTTGAAAATAATTTTCTTATTGTTCAAATTTATGTTGATGATATTATTTTTGATTCCACGAACGAATCTCTATGTGAATCATTTGCTAAAAGTACGAGTCTTGAATTTGAAATGTGTTTGATAGGAGAATTAACATTCTTTTTAGGCTTACAAATCAAACAACTAAGTAATGGTATTTTTCTTAGTCAAATAAAATATGCTTTAGATTTGCTAAAAAGATTTAATATGGATAGCTCAAAAGCTATCAATACTCCCATGAGTACCTTCACTAAGTTAGACATCGATGAAAGTGGAGAAAGCTTTGATAAAAAAGCTTATAGGGGTATGATAGAAAGTTTACTATAATACCTCACCATAACTACACCAGATATCATGTTTAGTGTAGGTCTTTATGCTAGGTTTCAATCTAATCCTAAGATATCTCATCTTAAAGCAGTTAAGAGTATTTTTAGATATCTTAAAGGTACCACTAATCTAGGATTATGGTATCCTAAATCCATGAACTTTGAACTAATGCGGATTTTGCTGGATGTAGATTAGATAGAAAAAATATATCTGGAACATGTCAATTTTTAAGACACGCACTTGTTTCTTGGTCTTCCAAGAAACAAAACTCGATTGCACTATCTACAATTGAAGTTGAGTATATTACAGCTAGTGCATATTGTGCACAAGTTATGTGGATGAAAAATACTTTAGAAGATTATAAGATTCATCTTAAAAACATTCTCATAAAATATGATAACACAAGTGCAATATGTTTAACAAAAAATCTCATTCAACACTCTAGAACAAAACATATTGATATTAGGCATCACTTTATACGAGATCATGTGAATAATCATGATGTAATCTTAGAGTTTATTGATATGAAACATCAATTAGCTGATATCTTTACAAAACCTTTAAGTGAAGAACAATATAATTTTATTAGAAGAGAGTTACGAATGTTAATTTGTCCGAATACATGAATTTGATGTATATCTTTTTCAGACTATCTTTATAAATTTCTTGAATGAAACTTTCATGAGTTTATGCCATATCAAGTTTATTCCATATCCTTGCTCCGTCACTTAATGAATTTTTGATACATTGAATTAATTGACAAACGCATCTCTCATGGATTTCACTCTTATGAATTTTTTTTTAATGAGAAATGGATTTGATGTGATGCTCCTCTTATTATGAAGGTTTCTTTATGGAATTTTTTTTATCCTTCATATGATGATTCTTTCAAATGAATTCTTTTTGAATGAAGGAAGAATTTTTATGAAATTTTGGTATAAGATGAATACTTGTAAAAATGAGGATTTGATTTCATATGAATATCTTGATCCTTATAAAAATTGAAGCATAATTTAATGGAACTCTTTTATCATTTTTGACTTGATTTCAATCATTTCACAAAGTTGGTTCTTAATGGATTTCCTCCTTTCTTTCTTTCTTCATGTAAAAGTTTTGATGAAAAAAAAGAAGTTGATAAAGCTATCTCTTTACTACTTATATCTTTTAATGTTGAGAACTTTTGAATGATACCATGCCATGAATATGATTGATATGAATTCTTACAAATTGAAATATGGCATGAATTTTTACCACACTTAAATGAATTTTTATAAATTAAAATATATCCTTTTTGTTGATGACTAAGGGGGAGAAATAACATCAAAATGTGGTAAATTGATGACAAATGCATGCAATGTATTTCATCATAAATACTTGAATAAATACTTGAAATATTAGCTTGATAAATTTCTTTCATTATGATAACATATCTAGAGCTTAATTTGCTATTTTATAATTGATATCTTGCCATAGAATGATGAATTACTATTTTTGTCATCTTTCATATTTGAAATATCAAACTTGAAAATGGATGTCATGCCTTGACATCATTTTGAGAATGATAGATCATGATAGGAATCATGATGTATGTATTGATAAGTTTAAATGAACTTATCCTATTAATTTGTTTCTTGAATTCAAAGGCCTTGAATTCAAGAATATCTTTTCTCAAGTATGGCGTATAGATAGGGTAGTTAAGGTTAACTTCGTCATCAATTGATTGTCATCATCAAAAAGGGGGAGATTGTTGAATCTCAGATTTTGATGATGAAGTCAATTGTAATTTGTTTGATCTAATCTATATGTTGAGAAAAGTGTGCAGGATTAACTACGATAGCCGTAAAACATAAAGCAGGTGTTGTGCTGGTGTCAAGATCGAGATCACGATGGGAGTTCGAGAGTTCACCCGAAGTCCGAACGTTCGTCGAAAGTTCTGTCGGAACCAAACGAGAAGTCCAGAAGCTTGCCAAAGAAACTTGTCAAAGCTCGCCAAGAAGATCGTTGTAAAGTTTGGGAGCTTGCTGGAAGTCCGCCGGAGCATTGTCAAGAGTTCATTGGATGTTCGTCGAAAGTACGTCGGAAGCTCGCTAGAAGAGCAATTGACGCACCAAAATATGAAGAGTCTTAATCATATATTAATTATCATAGTTAGAGCATAAATTAAGTTAGGATTGGGAGGTAATCCCACTAACTTAATTAGGGGCCAATTGGGCCCTAAGTTGAGCTGGTTTGGGCCGGATTCAAGGCCCAACCAGGATGCTGAAAGCTTGGCCGACAGTGGCACCTCTTGGGAAACAGCACCCTAGGAATTCTAGGCAGTGGTACCACCCAGACTAGGTAGTGGTACCGCCGGCAGTCATTGCTACCAGCGGTGGTATCGCCCAGTGTCAGGTGTAAGGCGGTGGTACCACCCAGTAATGGCGGTAGTACTGCCAGTACCTTGGAAATCCGGAATGAGATACTTTTTTGCTCCATTTTTTAAGCCATTGGGGCCTATAAAAACCCCACCCTTTTTTACATGAAAGGGCATGAAAAGTATTGAGATAATCTTGAGTTATTGGGGTGTAAAAGTTTTGTAAACAAGTGCTAGAGTCCTCCTCCTCCCTTTCTAAGTTTTGAGATCATTCAAGAGAGGTGTGAGACTTGTAAGGGTTCTCTCCTAAACCCGTGAAAAGGAGAAAGCGCCGTAAAAAAGGTGGTTGGTCTTCATCTATTGAAGGAAGGCCTTTAGTGGACGTCAGAGACTTCGTCGGAGGAGGAATCCGAAAGTAGATGTAGGTCACGTTAACCGAACTACTATATATTCTAGTTTGCTTTTCATTTGTGCAAATTTACTTTACTGTAAACCTCCTTAATCTTCTCTTGCACTTTTATAAAAGCTTTTGAGTTCAACTTCTCTCTGAAATAAATTGAATCGAAACCATTTTCATCGGAATCGATTTTAAACAAAATGAACAATTTTATGAAATATCAAAAGTTTTCCACTACACTAATTTGCCTCCCCTCTTGGTGCCACTCTTGATCCTAACAATTTGAAGAGGGTCTGTTAGGACTCTAGCTAGGAGAGTCCAAATTGAGAGAGGCATTCATGTAAAACCTATCTGGCCGACCCCTATTAAATAGGTGAAGAGGTCAACTAGGGTTAGGAGGTTGTTTCTTAGAAAAGCATTAGGAGTTGTAAAGGAATATGAGTCTTGAGTAGGAGTCCTATTAGGAGTTGGGGTTTAGAAGCCCTATAAATAGCCATGTATTCATCCTTTTTTCTTAAGCAATAGATAAATCTTTTCTGTACCCTTTGAGTAGCAATTTAGAGGAAGAAACCCCTATAAAGATCTAAGGAGGCTGATCCCCTAAAGAGATCAATCCCAAGCATAGAATCTGCAAAGGTTCTAACATAAATGTATCAAACATCATTACGTGATGGAGCAAGGGTATAGAGTAAACTTGATATGACATAAATTCACGAAAGCTCCATTCATGAAATACATAAAGATAGTTGGAAAAAGAAATATGACAACTTATACATTCAAAGAGTTTAACATGCCTATCTCTCTTCTAATGAATCAAATTGTTCTTCATTTAAAGGTTTTGTAAGATATCGACCAATTGATGTTTTGTATCAATGAATTCTAAGATTACAACATGATTATTAACATGATCTCATATAAAGTGATGTCTAATATCAATATGTTTAGTTTTAAAGTGTTAAATAGGATTTTTTATTAAACATATTGCACTTATATTATCATATTTTATAGAAATATTCTTAAGATAAATTTTATAATCTTCCAATGCATTTTTCATCTATACAACTTCTGCACAACATGCACTTGTCATAATATATTCGGCTTCAGTCATGGATAGTGCAACCAAGTTTTATTTCTTGGAAGACCAAGAGACAAGTGCATATCATAAAAATTGACATGTTCCGGATGTGCTTTTTACTAGTCATAGGTGCCTAGCAAGTCAATCACGTGAGTGATGACATGTGTAACTTGACACAGAATCTTTTTGCTTATTATATTTTGGCATTTATCACTTTATATTGACTATTACATATATGCATGTATATATTGTGATATCCTTAGATCTATACAATGAGAATCAGATCGTGATGAGATCACGATAATGAGACCGATTCACCTTTAAACATAGATCCTAAATAATCCTGGTCATAGGTTACTCAAGAGGGACATCGAGATAACCAAACAGACTGGTGTACTATATACCCATCCATATGATGGATGTAGTTGGTCTCATAGCTGCTCGTATGGGGACACTAGGGATATAGTACAGGTGCTCATTGGAAAATGAGTTCACTGATTGATCCGTTTACGGAATGCTGGATGGTTAATGATGCCTTATTGTCAGATGGCGATTTCGTAGTCCCAATGGTGTATCTGGTCCTTAGACTTGAGATACCAAGGATGTCCTGTATAAGTGCTCCATTCTTTGAAACTAGATTTATATGTTTGAATGTCCCAGATCTAGTACAACCGGTCATTGGGAGTGGCAATCGACCTTACGAGGACTATTGAGTGTCGATAGAGGATCATTCACTCTCAGCATCATGAGAGGAATATCCTATGTGTTCTTGCTCAAACAAATCCCTAGCCAGGGTCATTCGGATTGAGAGAGAAAGAGTTCTCCGGGAGAATCCAATTAGAGCAAGACTCGAGTAGAAACTATATGGGTCTGACAACACCATGCCTGATATACGGTCTCTAGGATATTAGATAGATGAGGGACTATAGGTACATGGTAACTGAGGACAGATAGGTCCAATGGATTGGATTCTCCTATATCATTTGGAGATTACGGCATAGTGGCCTAGTACGTCCGTAGTCGATGAGTCGAGTGAATTATTATGGAGATAATAATTCATTGAGCCAGAAGGAGTTCTAACAGATATGACTCACGGCTAGCTCGATATTGGGCCTAAAGGGTCACACACATATAATAGGCATTGCGATGAGTAGAGGTTCGAATATGAGATATCCACCGGAGCTCCTATCTTATTGGATATCCAATAAGCCCCTGAATTATTGGATCCTATGGATGAGATCTAATAAGAGCCCATAAGAGATTATTGGAAAGAGATCCACTAATCTAAGAGGCTTGGGTAATTGGATGCAGATCCAATACCTAATAGGGGAGGATCCATTAGGGTTTGATAAGGGACCTCTATAAATAGAAGGGATTCAGTGGTTCATAGGTTAGAGCCCTTACCTATCTCTCTTATTCTCTTCCCCCTCTCCACCTCAAAGCAGGCTTGGAGTTTTGAGGAGCATCGTTGCAGTCCTACTGTGTGGATCACCGCTAAAGAGAAGGACGCTTGACCTCCTTCACCCTATCCTAGAGATCTGTAAGGAAACATGAATATACGAAATCCCTAGGTAACACAATCTATTCTATACGCAGTTTGTTTCATGGATTTTTACGCACTAATCTTCACACGACAACGAACATCTTTTTGGAAAATTGAAAATTTTGTTTCCTTGTTCTTCCGCTACGCATGTGATGTCTCTCCCAAGATTTCCCAACACTTTTTCTATCTAATCTACATCCAGCAAAATCCGCATCAGCATAAGCAATTAATTTAAGGTTTTCGGATTTTGGATACAATAATCATAGATTTGTGGTTCCTTTAAGATATCTAGATATTATTTTGATTGCTTTAAGATGAGATAGCTTAGGATTAGATTGAAATCTAGCACAAAGTCCTATACTAAACATAATGTCTGGTCTAGTTGCGATGAGGTATAGTAAACTACCTATCATACCCCCATAAGCTTTTTGATCAAAGCTTTCTCTACTTTTGTCAATGTGTAACTTGGTGGAGGTACTCATAAGAGTGTTAATAGCTTTTGAATTATCCATATTAAACCGTTTTAGCAAGTCTAAAGTATATTTTGCTTGGCTAAGAAAAATATCATTACTAAGTTGTTTGATTTGTAAGCCAAAAAATAAAGTTAATTCACCCATACTTTTGGCAAATGATTCACATAAGGATTCATTTGTAGAACTAAAAATAATGTCATCAACATAAATTTGAACAATAAGAAAATTATTTTTAAAATTTTTAATAAACAATGTAGAATCGACCTTATCTTTAGATAAATTATTTTGAATAAGAAAGGAGCTAAGTTTCTCTTACCAAGCCTTTGGGGCTTGTTTCAATCCATAGAGAGCTTTAGTCAATTTAAACACATGATTAGGGAAATTATCATTCTCAAATCCGGGAGGTTGTTCAACATAAATTTCTTCGGAAATAAAGCCATTAAGAAAAGTACACTTAACATCTATTTGAAATAACTTAAAATTATTACTACTAGCGTAGGCAAGGAGTATCCTTATGACTTCTAATCATGCCACAGGAGTGAAGGTTTCTTCATAATAGATATATTCTTCTTGGTTGAAACCCTTGGCCATTAATCTAATCTTGTTTCTAACCACAATACTAAATTCATCTTGCTTGTTTCTAAAGACCCATTTAGTACCAATAACTAAATGGTCATTTGGCTTTGGAACAAGCTTCCACACCTCATTTCTCTCAAATTGGTTCAACTCTTTTTGCATTGCGATAACCCATGAATCCTCTTTCAAGGCCTTGTCAATGCATTTAGGTTTAATTTGGGAGAGAAAAGCGGCGTTGACACAAAAATTCTTAAGAGAAGAACGAGTTTAAAACCTTTTGATGTGTCTCCTATGATTAACTCCTTTGGATGAGCATCTACATACTTCTATTCCTTAGGTAAGAATGTTTCGGAAAAAGATGCATCTAAGTTACTGGATGGAGAAAAGGTTTCATTTAAATTCAAAGCATCAAAATTAATATCACCATCAAAATTATTTTTCTTAACTTTGAAAACTTCATTAGAAACAACATAAATAGGCTCTTCTATAACCAAAATTCTTTTGTTAAAGATACGAAAAGCCTTAGAAATAGAAGAATAACTAAGAAAAATTCCTTCATCGGATTTTACATCAAACTTTCCTAAGGTATCTTTTTCATTAAAGATAAAACATTAACACCCGAAAACTATAAAATATGAAACGTTTGGTTTTTTGTTGTTCCATAACTCATAAGGAGTTTTGGAAAGTAATGGTCTTACTAGAACCCTATTCATGACATAGCATATTGTATTTACGGCTTCGGCCCAAAAATATTTGGGTAGGCTATATTCGTTTAACATGGTTCTTGTCATTTCTTATAAGTTTCTTTTTTTTTTCTTTCTACTACTCCATTTTGTTGAGGATTTCTCGGAGTAGAGAAATTATGGTTATATCCATCAGATTTACAAAAATCTTGAAAATCACGGTTTTGAAATTGACCACCATGATTACTTCGAATTGATGAAATCATAAAACCCTTTTCATTTTGAATAAGCTTACAAAATTTAGAGAAATACCTAAAGCAATCACTTTTGTTTGCTAAGAAGTAAGTCAAAGTGTATCTACTATAATTGTCCACGATGACAAAGGCATATTTGCTACCTCCCAAGCTTGATATAGCAATTGGTCCAAACAAATCTATGTGAATTAATTGCAATGGTCTAAAGATGCTTATTTGGTTCTTTTGGTTTGAAACTACCTTTTATTTGTTTTCCTAATTGACATGCATGACACACATTGTCTTTAACGGACTTAATGTGAGGAATTCCTCTTACAAGTCTTTTAGATGAGATTTGAGGGATTAGTTTTATGTTAGCATGACCTAATCTCCTATGCCAAAGCCAAGCATCATCATTTAAAACTAAAAATACATTTCATTACAAAGATCATCAATGTTGATAGTGTACACATTATTTTATTTTAGGGAATCATAGATGTGTTTTTGTGTGATTTTTCAATAATGCAAGCATTAGATTCAAATCTAACAATATAGCCTCTATCACACAATTGACTAATACTCAAAAGGTTATGCTTTAAGCCATCAACCAACAATATATCTTCAATAAAAAGGTTAGATTTGTTGCCTATGATTTCTTTGCCAATGATTTTACCCTTGTTGTTGTCTCCGAAGGTGACATATCCTTCATCTAGGCTAGTGAGCTTAGAGAATTGAGATGTATCTCCGATCATATGCCTTGAGCATCTACTACAAGATATCGTCTTTAGCTCCTAGCTTGTGATGGTATATTTTTTTATAAAAAAAGATGATTTTTAAGTACCCATTTGACCTTGGGTGCCTCAAAAATGGATCTACATAGTTTATCATGTTGCATTGAGTCATTTGAGGTTCTTTTAAGAACCTAAATCAATTTACATAAACTATATCTCTTAAGTGGACATTTATAGGCAATATGTCCGAGTTTAAAACAAAAGTTACATTTGGTATGAGGTGATACATGCAAATTAGGGCCTTTAACAAAGATGGTTGGATTTTGTTGAGAGCTACTCACAAATTTGATTCCGCTTTTTCTATGAATGTGACCCTTGTTAGCAAGGATCATGTTCAAGGACTTTCTAGTAACCTCAAATTTTTTTAAGATTTCTTTGAGTAGCAAGTTTTCCTTTTGAAGTATTTCTAGTTCATCACATTTCATACATGGAGCTAAACTATCATTATACCCAACTTTTAATCTATTGAAATTACTAACAAGAGAAGCATGCTCCTTTTTTAACAATTTATATTTTTTACTAATTAATTTACATTCATCAAATAAATCATGAAAGACATTTAATAGTTCATCAAAGGATAAATTTACATCAAATGAACTACTCCCCTCGTCTCCAGTAGCCATTAGTGCATAGTGAGCAACTTGCTCGATGTTGGTTAGCTCCTCTTCTTCAGATGCACTTGAGTCTTCCCATATTGCTTTAAGAACCTTCTTCTTCTTTGGTTGCTTCTTCTTGGTTATGGGACATTCGCTCTTGTAATGTCCCTGCTTCTTGCAATCGTAGCAAATTACTTGTTCTTTCTTAGGTTCAAATTTATTTTTAGTATTATTTCTAAATTTATTTTTTTTTATGAATTTTTTAAACTTTCTTGTCAAGAGTGCCAAGTCATTATCATAGTCCTCATCACTTGAATTTTCTTTCAAGTGGTCTTCTTGAGTTCTTAGTGTCATATCATTCTTATTCTTTAGAAGTTGTTCTCAAGCTCTTCATGAGCATTACAAGTCATCTCATAAGTCATCAGTGACCCAATTAGTTCTTTGAGAGGAAAGTTATTTAAATCCTTGGCCTCTTGAATGGTCGTTATTTTAGGATCCCAACTTTTTGGGAGGGATCTTAAGATTTTATTAACAAGTTCAAAATCTGAAAAACTTTTACCAAGTCCTTTTAGACCACTGACAACATTGGTAAATCGAGTATACATATCTCTAATGGTCTCATTCAGTTTCATCCGAAACAACTTATAAGTATAGACTAAAAGATTAATTTTTGACTCATTTACTCTACTAATGCCTTCGTGAGTAACTTCGAGTATGTGCCAAATATCAAAAGTCATTTCACAAATTGACACTCAATTGAATTCGTTTTTATCCAAAGCACAAAACAAGGCATTCATAGCCTTGGTATTTATAGTGGAAGTCTTCTTCTCTAACTCATTCTAATCATTCATTGGAAGAGAAGATTTTTGAAAGCCATTTTCTATAATATTCCATAATTTGAAATCTATAGAAATAAGAAAAATCCTCATTCTAGTCTTCCAATAGGTGTAATCCGTTCCATTGAACATGGGCAGACGTGTGATTGAGTGACCTTCTTGGTTGTCGGCAAATGCCATCTATTTTGGGTTTTAAACCAAATGAGAGTGACCTTGCTCTGATATCAATTATTAGGATCAAGAGCGACACTAAGAGGGGGGGTGAATTAGTACAGTAGAAAAATTATCGATTTCAAAAGTCTTCGTTTCAATTAAACTCGATTTCAACAAAAATGGTTTCATAAAGATATTAACTTGAAAGCGTATAAGAGCGTAGAGAAAGCAATAAGAAGGTAAAGTAGTTTGTAGTAAAGGTAAATTGCTCAAGACAAAATGCAAACCAGAATTTAGAGTGGTTCGGTCGTTATGAGCTACATCCACTTCAAATTCCCCCTCCGTCGAGGTCACCGGTGTCCACTAATGACCTTCCTTCAATAGGCGAGACCAACCGCCTCTTACAGTTTTTTCTCCTTTAACTAGGTTTAGGAGATAACCCTTACAAGCCTCACTCCTTTTTCTTGGATGTTTACAAAGCTAAGAGAGGGAGGGAAGGACTTTTCTCACTTTTTACAACACTTTAACACCTCAAAAACTCAAGATTATATGAACACTTTTTATACCCTTTCATTCAAAAAAGAGTGGGGTATTTATAGGCCCTAATGGCTTCAAAATTGGAGCCAAAAAGTGTTACATCTCGGATTTTTGGGTACTAGCGATACCATTGCCTAACACCCGACATGGGGCGGTACCATCGCCTGACAAGGGTGGTACCACTACTGGCAGCATTAACTACTGGCGGTATCACCGCATAGACCACCTGGCAGATTAGGTCACCAGGCGGTGCCACCGTCAACCCTGATTTCAGGTGTTGAATGGGCTGTTCAATCCAACCTAATTCAGCCTTATTAAGGGCCCAACTGGCCCCTAATTAAGTTAGAGGGATCACCTCCCAATCCTAACTCAATCTACAGTCTAACTATGATAATTAAGATATTTAACAAAGCATTCTAGTTCTAGTACGTCAATTATTCTTCCGGCGATCCTTCGGCAAACTTCCGACGATCTCCTGGCAATATTCCAGTGGACTTTTGAAAAGCTCCTGGACTTCATGACGATCTTCTTAGCGAGTTTCGACAAACTTCTTTGGCAAGCTCTTGGACTTCTTAGTTAGTTTCGACAGAATTTCCGATGAACGTTCGGACTTCCGATAAACTTACTCCCAATGAGATCTCGATCTTAACTTTGGCACAACATTTGCTATATGTCTTACTCTTATCATAGTTAATCCTACACACTTTTCTCAATATATAGATTAGATTAAATAATTTACCAATTGATTTCATCATCAAAATCTGAGATTCAACAAGACTTAGACTTAATAATTTATATCTTGGGCATCGAAGTAAAAAAATAGTGAAGAAAATTTTATTTCACGAAGACTCTATAGAAAAGAGCCTTTAAATAAATTTTTCATCAAAGATTATCATCCTATTGATACAATAGTTGTACCAAGTTGACTAAAGCAGGAGAATATAAACAAATTAGTCTAACTTATTATAAATGTTCATTTAGATGTTTAAAATTTTTTATATACACTCGACATGGTATATTATTTGAAGTTGAATGGATAAGTAGATTGATAGAAACTCCTAAAGTATCTCACTTGAAGGATACTAAGAGGATATTATAATATATTAAATAGATGATAAGTTATATGCTTCATATAAGGAGTTAGATTTTTTTAATTTTTGGAATAATGATTGGACTAGGAGGTATGACGATAGAAAAAAGTATAATAAATTTCATATTTTATCTTAGTGAAGCTACATTTATATAATCATTAAAAAAAATCTATTGTTGCTCCGTCAACTTGAAAGATATAATATGTTGCAATAACCTTTTATGTTTATCATGCAATTTGGTTAATAATACTATTTCAGATACTTCATATACAACAAAAAAGTTTAACCAAGATTTATGTTTTTCTTATAGCTACAAACTATTACAAACAAAGTTATAATAGTAAGAGATGAACAATAGATTTAGAATTAGAAAAGTGATGAACAACTTCAAAAGAGGATAATATGAAACAAGAACCAAAAAGTTTTTTTTTGGAATTCACCTACATTAGCTAAGTCACATAATTCAATAAGTTCAATTACAAAAAGAACAAGAATGATTTAAGAGTTATATGATATGATTTGAAAGATTGATACAAATAATGATGAGTTT